>CAUYLG010031482.1:0-11136 GCA_963573385.1 Cacajao melanocephalus | reverse complement strand
CTGTTTACAATAGCAAAGACCTGGAACCAACTCAAATGCCCATCAATGATAGACTGGACAGGGAAAATGTGGCACATATACACCATGGAATACTATGCATCCATGAAAAATGATGAGTTCATGTCCCTTGCAGGCACATGGTTAAAGCTGGAAACCATCATTCTCAGCAAACTGACACAAGAACAGAAAATGAAGCACCACATGTTCTCACTCATAGGTGGGTGTTGAACAATGAGAACACATGGACACAGGGAGAGGAACATCACACACTGGGGCTGTTGGGAGGGAATAGGGGAGGGACAGCGGGGGTAAGGAGTTGGGGAGGGATAACATGAGGAGAAATGGCAGTTATAGGTGATGGGGATGGAGGCAGCAAACCACCTTGCCATGTATGTACCTATGCAACAATCCTGCATGTTCTGCACACGTACCCCAGAACCTAAAGTACAAATATATATATATATATATATATATATATATATATATATATATATTCTGGCTTTTAAATGTCAAGTCTTGCCCATGCAAGAAACAGAAAAGCCTAAGCAGGGACAAAAGATTTGGGAGAAAACATGGCAAGTAAAATCAAGCATAAATCCAGTTAATCTCTATAATAAATGGTGAGTACCTAGGC
This sequence comes from Cacajao melanocephalus, assembly GCA_963573385.1. Lineage (NCBI taxonomy): Eukaryota > Metazoa > Chordata > Mammalia > Primates > Pitheciidae > Cacajao > Cacajao melanocephalus. The sequence goes on along the minus strand of CAUYLG010031482.1, from coordinate 10,502 downwards.
TGGGGCAGGGCTGAGAGGGAGTCATGTGAGCTTAGTTACCTTAGTCCAGGTGGCAAAACCTCTACAGAGTTTCGTGGGATCCAGTGGCTGAGAGGACTTGAGAAATGAAGTTATTAAGGAAAGTGAGGGAAGAAATCTGTATTGGTCAGCATTCTCTAGAGAGACAGAACCAACGGGAAAGAATGGATAGATTAGATAGATAGATGATAGATAGATAGATGATAGATAGATAGATAGATAGATAGATAGATAGATAGATAGGAGAGAAGGCTAATTAAGGCAACGGCTCACACAATTATGGAGGCTGAAGGGTCCCATGGCAGGCTCTCCTGCAAGTTAGAAATGCTAGGATGCCAGTAGCATGGCTCAGTATAAGTTTGAAGGCCCCAGAACCAGAGAAGCTGATAATATAACTCTCATTCCAAGGCTGAAGGCCTGAGAACTCAGGGGGCTGCTAGTGCAAGTCCCACAGTCCAAAGGCCAGAGACCCTGGAGATCTGTTGTCCAAGGACAGGAGAGGAAGGATGTCCCAGCTCAGAGAGAGAGAGAGAATTAGAATTTCCTCTGCCTTTTGTTCTCTCCTGGTTCCCAGCTGATTGGATGGTGCCCACCCACACTGAGGGCAGACCTTCCCCACTCAGTTTACCAAATAGCATGCCAATCTCCTCTGGAAACACCCTCACAGACACACCCAAAAATAATGCTTTACTAGCTGCTAGACTTAGGGTGTTTGACCTTTCTAAATCTCATGTTGAAATTTGATTCTCAGTGTTAGAGGTGGGGCCTGGTGGGAGGTTTTTAGTCATGGAGGTGGATCTATCATGAATAGATTAATGGATCTATCACGAATGGATTAGTTCCCATGAGAACTGGTTGTTTAAAAGCAAGCCTGGCACCTCCCAGCCCTGTCTTTTGCTTCCTGTCTCACCCTGTAATCTCTGTACATGCCAGCTCCCCTTTGCCCTCTGCCCTGAATGGAAGCATCCTGAGGCCCTCACCAGATGCCCAATCTTCCAGCCAGCAGAACCATGGCAAAATAAACCACTTTTCTTTATAAATTGCCCCACCTTAGGTATTCCTTTATAGTAACAAAATGGACTAAGACACCAGCGTCGAGGTCTCCCTTATCCAGTCAAGTTAACACATGAAATTGACCATTGCCGTTTCTCTTCTTCACCAAAGTATATGCCCTATTTTACTATTGCTTGCTTTGTGAAGTGCTGCCTCCATGACCCAGGGTGTTTCTCAACAGCTCTGGAGTTTATCTGGGTACTGTGTCTCTGAATCTCTGAGGGGTCTCATCAAGGTCTCTTTTTCTCCAATTCCATTCCATTCCATTTAACTCAAAAAACATTGTAACACGTACTCTGCCCACTGGAACCATGAAAGGCCTTTGATGAGTATAGTGAGCTCCCACCTCAAGCTGCTTACAGTCTGTACAGACAGGCAGCTTCCAGTCCCCGCCTTCCAAGAATTAGAGCCTGAAGAGAGGTCAGAAGGGCTTGGGAATCTCACAGAGGAAGAAGAAAACAAGAATAAAATTATGAATAAGAAAATTTCCATTTAAATGGTCTTGTTTTCAAAGGCATGTCATATTTAAACCCTTCGTTCCTATTACTTCTGAACTCAGTACAGAAGCAGCTGAAGTTTTGTATTTTCTCTTTTTATTTAAACGTTATTAAAACTTAAGCCAGAGAATTAAGATTCTTATCTCACAGACCTTAAATAAAACACCATGTTGTATCTACTTAGTTAAACAGTTCTCTCCAACCATATCTGATCCAGTTTTTAAATTGAGAAAAACTAGATGAAATAACGTTCCAAAATGTTGGGAATGTTTCTTTTGTGGGCTGCTGGTGCACAGAGCACCCCCCACTCCCGACCCCCCACACGCCACGCATTTCCTAGGAGTGCAATACTTCCCATCCTTTTTGCTTTGAAGGTTCTTCTCCTAGGGTCCTCCCACTCACAGCTTCCCAGAGGCATTTCCTGAGACCACACACCCAATGAGTCTCACGTAGTTTCCTGTTTGGTCTCCTTGGCAGCACTTGTGATAGATGCCTGAAAATACTTCCTTTTTAATGTGCTGCTTTCTCTCCTCAACCAGCATGTAAAGTGCAACGGGCTAGAACGCTCCTGTTCCTCTACATGGCTTCATTGCCCATGGCAGGGTGGGCGTGGTTATTGTTAAAGACAGTGGAGTTCAAGCCAGCAACCAGCGTAGTCTGACTTGCAACCATTTGTGGCATTGGCTAGTTAATCATGAAGCAAATAGATAGGAAGCCTTCTCAATTCTTACCTGATCTGTATCAGTAGAAAAGTTCTATGACAAGTGGATGAAAATCTAACTTGAGTCAAAAAGACAGAGTCATGGCCCTTCCATCATACCCAGACTGGAGCTGGTTTACAGACCCAGAACCAACTGAGTGAAGGGGAGGCTGGGCCTCCTTGAGAAAGGATCTTGGTACACAACTAACTATACTGTTAGTCTTTCTCCCAGCTTCCACAAAGGGACTGAAGGCCTTTTACCAGGATGAGTATGCGTGGGAGAAAGGAAATAATCAGACTTCTCAGGGCTTGTGGACACTGGCTCTAAACTGACACTAATTCCAAGAGATATGAAATGTCACTGTGGTCAACCAGTCAAAGCAGGGGCTTATGGAGGGCAGGTAATCAGTGGTGATTTAGTTCAGGTCTGTTTCACAGTGGGCCCAGTGAGTCAGGCACTCAATCCATCCCGTGCCTAATTCCACCGTTCTGGACTGCGTAATTGGAACAGACCTCAGCAGCCGGCAGAATCCCCACGTTGGTACAGGAACTGTCCATCAGCTCCATTTACTAGGAATTTTAGAACGAAGAGAAGTTCTAGGTCAGAGAGTCCAGACCTTTCATTTTGCAGATTGAAGTGCAGTGGTGGAACCAGGAATAACTCAGGACTTAAATTGCAATTAAAGTCATTTTAAACTTGTAACTCTGTAAATAAGAAAACTGTACATTCTGAATCCAAGGTTTACCTGTCTTTGTGTTGATTTTATCAAAAATACCACAGATTTCCAGTTACTGTGTCTTATTTCATTGCTGAAGCATCATTAGCAACACTGTTTCTGCATTTAAAGGAGACTTTATTTTTTGTTTTATTTCATTTTTTGAGATGGGATCTTGCTCCGTCACGTGAGCTAGAATGCAGTGAGGTTATCATGGCTCACTGCTGCCTTGACCTCCTGGGCTCCTGCCTCAGCATCCCGAGTAGCTGGGACCACAGATGCATGCCATGCCACCATACCCAGCTAATTTTTAAAATTTTCTTGTAGAAATGAGGTCTCCCTGTGTTGGCCAGGCTTGTCTCAAACTCCTGGACTCAAGTGATCCTCCTGGCCTTGGCTTCCCAAAGTGCGGGGATTACAGGCATGAGCCACTGCACCTGCCCAAGTTCTTGTTTTAACCTGAGATCTACTTGGGTTTATATTTTATTGTCTCTAAATGTGCTTTCCTCTTAATTCATCAAACCAAGTCGTGAGTATATCTTTTTAGAAACACAAATATGTCCAGCTGACATATTATGTGTGACTTTAAATATTTATTCAGTACAATGAATGATTTTCCTGCCTGGAGACAACAGTATTTTGTGGGAAGGAGGATTAGGACATCACCAATTATTCATCTGTCCATCACTTTCCTAACTGAATCTCACACCAAGAAACAGACACTTTCCTCCCCTCTTTTGTTAGAGAAAATTAGAAAGATGGGAAATGGAGTTGGCACCACTGATTCATTTTCATTTGACCCAGAATTAAATTATTTGTATCCAGTCACTGTTAATTATGGGAATGATAGTACTTTGGATGCCAGGCAATATCGGAGTCGGGAGCTTCTCACTGAGGGCCTGGCACTGCTAAGCAGGAAGGTCAGGAGAAAAATACAACAGCAACAGAAATTAAAATGAAATTTCAATGTGTCTGTATATTGTAAGTGAAAGCAGTAACTTCTCCCTCTGTGAATAGAGCCTACCAAATGTGTACTTCATAGCTATTTGCAATATCCCTTCATTAACTATATTAAGTTATAGTAAGAATACCTTGGCTTTGTAGGAATGATCACCATTAACCGGAATTCTTCAGAGTATTTTATATGTAGCATCCCATTTATTTCCACAATTGGTTTAAATAATTAGTCATGTAAACATAGTGTGCCTTTATTAGAAAATTGAGGCACAGATTGTTACTTCCAAATGTTCAGCAGACACACCAGTCTTCTGAATTTTAGTCTCATTCTGAGCTATGAGGTTTTCCCTTCAAAGTAGTCGTTCTCTTAAAATAACAATATTGGAAAAATGTAGTCATTTATAATTGTTTAAGACTTTTAAAATGTATTTTATCAAACACCTCTATTGTGCTTGCCCCATGAGAGATGCTGTGTTCAGCACTTTATGTGAGTAAGTATTGACTCATTTGAACTTCTTAGTGACCTGATGAGAAAGATGCTATTTATTATACATGTGTCTTAACTATATGTCATAAATGAGGAAGTTGAAGCACAGAGAGGTTAAGTTCCTATCTGAGGTCACACAGTAAGTGATGTAATCAGGTTTCATACCCAGGGAGTCTGGCTCCAGAGCCTATACTCATAACCATCAGGCTGTGCTGTGCTTCAGACTCAACCAGAAATGTCTCTGATTTCATATGGTACAATGTATACATGATATGTGCTCATACACGTTTGAACAGATGAGTCCCAAAATATCTGTGGCCCCAGAGCATCAGAATGGAAAGACCTTTCCCAATATGTCAAATGAGGTAACGGTCAAGATTATCTTTAATCCAAAAATAATCTCAAACCCAAATTGTAAACAGTGGGTCAGTGTTTTCATAGAGCTGTGTTGTCCACCATGGTGACTACTAGCTTCCTGTAGCTACCAAGCATTTGAAATGTGACCAGTCCAAGTTGAGATGTGTTGTAAGTGTAAAATACAGAGCAGTGGATTTCAAAGACCTAGAACAACATATAAACGCAAAATATCGCAATAGTTTTACATTGATCACATGTTAAAATAATATTTTGCATATATTGGGTTAAATGAATATATTAGCTTCACATGATTTTTTTTGCCTTGTTTTAATGTCTCTTCTAGAAAAAATTAAAACTACATCTGTGGCTCAGCTCACATTTTCTACTGGACAGCACTGTCTTAGGCAATGCTTTTTACTTTCCAATAAAAAGGCTGACCTTTTGGACATACTTGGTTTCCCAGTACACCCTTTGGCAAAGGTACTATTGATCACAAAGGAGAAGGAACAGAGCAAAAGAACTTCCAGACTCACAGTGTGTAATTGTGAAAAATTAGTCAAATGCAGTCTTTAGAATTCACTCTGTGGAGCCCACAGCAGGAATTTGTGTGCTTCATGCCTGTACCTCCAACAACTGGTGATGTGCCTGGTCCAGAATTTGACTGGGTGAGGGGGTGGATAGAGGGATAAAGGGTCAATAATGGATAATGAAGGGTGGATGGGAGGATGAGTACAGGAATGGGTGAGTAAATGTATACAGCAAGAGACTAGATGCATCTGCATGTTTTTATCATTTATTATAGAACATCGTAAGGATCATCATCATCTTTATTCCTGGCACCTTTAGATGCTATGGGAAGGCATTCTTCCAACTCTCTCAATAGCTAATTTTTTTCAGGAATGTATTAAAACTCTGATCCATGACTACACCACTTCCCTCAGTGGTACTAGGTCTGCTCCTGTGGATGCATAGACCTCCACAGTTTTGGGCAGTTAGGCCACCAATCTGATAGCAAACCAGGAATTAGGGAGTTGAATTGAAGCTGTTTGCTTAGCAACGTGGTTTTCCCCACAAATTATATACTTAAACCACTATTCTTTAAATAACCAAATTTTCTACTAATTATTCATAGTTTACATAATATTTAGAAAATGACAACTTCATATATCAAATAATAATCGAAGAATATTATTTTTCAAATTGTGGCTTTGGAGATTGAAGGACTAAAGCTACTCACATCATCCATCCTTTGGCATTGCCACTGGGCACAGGAAATTCTTGTTCTTGATTTGATGATGAATTCAGTTACCAGTATGTGTTTTTCTCCCATTTCTATCTTTGTCATTGATAGCAAACATGTGCCTTCTGATCTCTACAGCAACCTTATTTTCTGTGCCAACCTAGCCTATTCAGAGAGTGTTAGGTCTGTGCTCTTTCATCTGAGCCTCTGAACAATCTCCCCAAGGTCTGTAATACTCTATTTACTTTCATAAAGTGGAAGAGACTGAAAGGTTCATCTTTGGACTGCTGCTCTAATCCCTTATTTCTGGGTCCAATTTATAACATAATAAATTGGTTCTGAATTGCTTTGCAATTTGCCTGACAGTTCAGTGTCTTCTCTCCTTTTTGTTGATTCTGAGTAAGAATTAAAAGAATATTTTTCATGCAAGTTATTTGTAATCGTGATTCCTGACAGAGGCCAGACCATTCACTATTCTTTTTATAATCCTATAATACTTGTCTTATAAAAGCTGCCTGAGTCAGCTCTTTGTAGACTCTGCCCTCTGTTTATTATTCGTATTGAACATGTGACTTTGCAATGATTATTCAGCTTTCTCCTTAATTATGTTCTTGCAGAATGCCCCATTTTCCAATGGAAATGGGAAATGGAAGATTGAGGTAAAGGACTTCTTGACAATTATATGGTGAAATAAGTTAGAATGAAATTATTTTTTGTTACATGCTAGCTAGAAAATTAAAGCGGAACAAAATTACTCAGTAAAATATTTTCTTAAGACAAAGAATCATCAAACATTCCATAATCTCTTCCCTAAAATGCCATACTTCAAGCCATTTTAAGTACAATTATTCTTTTTGTCTATAACCTCCCTCTTTCATTGCAGAAACCTGAACCCCTCCCTATCTTTGCCTCAAACAGCCAGCATACATCAATGTGATGAAGCACAGGAACAAACATAGTCCCCACTGGGTTGCTATCTGAACTGGAGTACTGTGAGGCATGGCTGTGAAATTCACACGGTTAAGACAGTCAGGCTTCCCTGTTTCCCAGTGAGGTTGGTGCAGACAGAAAGGCTTGGCACATTCTGTCCTCCTGCTGTGCTAAACTGATTTAACTTGTGTGCCTCACATTTCCCAACAGAGGAGAGGTTTTGTCTCTAATGCTAACACATTCTTTGCCTTACACAATATACCACTTGTGAATTTGCCTTAGATTTTTTTGAGGAAAATAAATGAACATGTTTCATGATATTTACCAGATGCCTAGTATTGACTGATATGCAGGGCTATTGAGGTGTTATGCATGTGTGTGTGAGTGTGTCTGTGTCCGTTTGCCTATGCATTGGGGAGGTCCTGATTCATTCTAGGAATTGTTTAATACAGAATGTTTTAGTTTCTTTACATTTCTATTATTAAAGTTGCAAAAACCTAGAATTAATATTACTTAAGGAATAACCCCAACTCTGAAATTCTAAATATTAACATTCTATTTCATTTATATAAATTAAATTATTTTGAATCTGGCTAATCTCACACCTGTAGAGAGTGTGAATTTCAATTATTATTTTTTCAGTGCCTCTTATTACCGAGGATAATTAAGGTTTTACATTTTTGATACTACTAAAATAGACTTAATATCCAATACTGAGAACAATTCTTCGTAAGCCACTCTGATCTCATTGCTTCATTTATGTAAACAGTCTATTAAATATAACTTTAAAAAAGTGAACTTGAGCAGATTTCAACAGTAGCTAACTGATCATCATATAACGAATGATAAACTCTCCATGTTAACTGGATTTAAGGATGTGTTACCCATCAGAGAATGTAAAAGATATTTCTGTGTCTTATATTATGGACTTTTATGTAAAACCAATTTTATTTTCTACATTAGGCCCCCACAACAAAAGTTTCTCAATCCTAGCACTATTAATATTTTGGACTGGCTAGTTCTTTTTCGTAAAGAGATTTTTCTGTGCATTATAGGATGTTTAGCAGCATCCCTGGCCTCTACCCACTAGATGCTAGCAGCACCCCACAAGGTATGACAACTTAAAGGTCTCCAGATATTGCCAGATATCTGCAGGGAACATAGAGGGGCAAAACCATCTTTATTTAAGACCCACTGATACATGAGAATTTAAGGGCTTTCATTTAAATTTTTTATTTCTTCATGTAGTCTCAGAAATTGTATCTTAGTGTAATAAACAAAAAACCAAGGAAATTTTTAACCCTTCACATACAATATTAAGATAGAATTACAATGGGAAACTTCTTTTTAATTTATAAGATTTAGGGGCTATGAACTGGCAGTCTTTTCTTATCTTCAAAACTTATCGGAGGAACCAGATTATGTTGTAAGACCTGAAAGCTCTTGCTTTATCTCTTGCCTAAATATTTTTATTGATGATAACTGTAGCATCTGCAACCTTTTTCTGAAATGCTTACAGGTGTTATAGAAGCTCCTGGGATGCCCATTGGGATTGTCCCGTGTCCTCTGAGCAGTTCCAGGAGCTCTCTCATGACAAGGACCATCAGGTCATTTGGTCAAGGGGTGACCATAGTAACCGAGACATAGAGCAACTCATGAACTTTTTGGGGGCTCCATTGCTGTCAAAACTTTCAGTCCAGCACCCTCAATGTCTGTTATGGTCATATTGGTTCAGAAAGTGAGGTGTATGTTTCTATTCACTGGAGATGTTTAAATCATCAGAACAGATTACTCCAGGAGACTTGGTATGCCAACTACAACACTGAAGAGTCTGTGAAATTTGGTTCTTCTGTGTGAACACTTAGCACATGCCGACTGGGCCAGGTAATGGGGACTCAAGAATGCGTATGATAAGTCCCCACCTTCAAGGTGTTTATGGGCTGTGAAATACTAATAATAGTAATAGTTTTTCTCTGCTTAAAGGATATCACAGTAGGGCAAGGAGTAATATTTTCCCCAAAATAGATTATCTGCCCACAATAAGAAATGTGAATGCTTAGATTGTTTTATGTATCGCTGAGTCTAAATAACTTTGCAAAGGATTTAAATAAAAGCATTCTCTAATTCTTCAGACTCATTTATCCCTTAGTATTAGAGTTCCTTGCAGCCTGCTTTACAAACAAACACCAAAATAATCACGTGAAAAAGAGGCATTGAATACAAACCAGCTGGATTGCTGAGAAGCTGCTATTTTCTTATGTAACAATGATTCGTTTAAAAGTAACAGGCAAATCTACAGTCTTCCACTTGAAATTATAGCCACACTGTGAAGAAAGAAAGGAAGGAAGGAATAAAGGAAGGAAGGAAGGAAGGAAGGAGAAAAGAGGAAAGAACGTGGGAAGGAAGAAAGAGAGGGAGGGAGGGAAAAAGAAGGGAAGGAAGGAAGGAGGGAGGGAAGGAGGGAGGAAGGGAAGGAAGGGAAGGAAGGAAGGAAGGAGGGAAGGAATGAAGGAAGGAAGGAAGGAGGGAAGGAAAGGAATGAAGGAAGGAGAAAAGAAAAGAAAAGAAAAAAAAGAAAGAGAAATTATAGCCATACTGGAGTACATTTATCTTCGTCCAGAGGGGGCTGGCATATCCTGACATACAATTGTGCCTTCATGAAGTGTGAGTTATAGCTATTAACAGAATGTCCAGAGTCCTGATGAAACATTAATCAGGATGTGAGAAGTCAGTAAAAACTAGGACTATTTTTATGCACTGAGAAGTGAAGCCACAGAGTAGGGAACTGAGATTTTATGGTGCAGAGAAATGGATTCTTCACATTAAATGAAAAAAAGGAGGAGCATTAAATGATTTGTGACACAGACATTTTATTTCACACTGGAATTGTGTGTTATAATGAAACCACTTAAAATCTGTTCAAAATATTGTTGAGTTTTAAAATTCAAGTAGCTTACCGTACTAACAAGCATCACACATTTGGTTTTTTTGTTATGATTAATATGTTATCTTTGCTTTCAGGGCTTTTAATGATCACAGATAGCAAGCAAGCGTGCAGCTTACCCCTTGAAAGCGTCTCACTCTTGTCACCCAGGCTGGAGTGCAGTGGCCCTTTAAGGTTCACTGTAGCCTCAAACTCCTGGGCTCAATCTCCAGCCTCCCATTGGTCTTATAGATAGCCTGATGGAGTCTCATGGCACGGAAGATTAATTAAATGATATCTTCCAATTTTAATACATTTCTGCAATCCATCAAAAAATAAAAATAAAATAAAATTCACCTAGCTATCCGTTGTATGAGCTCCTCAAGAAGCCCAGGCAAGAGATGTGTATGAGTCTGATATGGTGCAGTGTAAAGCCAGCCCTGAGCACCCACCGCATGCATTTGTTGTGTCTTGTTTGAGGGTTTTGTTTGGTAGAAAAACCTCTACCTCTCCCCTCCCTCTTGATCTCCACATCCGGGAGACCGCCTATAGACCTCAGTCTGCCTGGTAACACTGAGCAACCAATCATGGCCCAGCCTTAGCCCGCCAAAGCTGTGCCAATCT
>CAUYLG010031481.1:0-21691 GCA_963573385.1 Cacajao melanocephalus | reverse complement strand
CATTTTACTGTTTAGGAATGGGGCAGATGTAAAAAAAAAAAAAAAAAAAAGGAAAAGGAGAGGAAAGGTGCTCTAAAGGTGGCCTAAAAGCACATAAGGAGCCTTTAAGAGTTATTCTACTTTTTAAAAAGCAACTGAGGAAAAATAGGCAATTTTCAGGAAGAGAAAAATTAACAGAAGTTATTTTTTAGTGCTACCTCAGTAATTCTAAGCAGGTTCCCCTCCTTCAAAAAAAAGCTGATATTTGCTAAGTGAATGGAGGTATTCTGATTATACAGAGCTTGAAAGAAGAGGAGGGAGAGGAAGGGTTGTCTGATTTGCTATCATCACACTGTTTTAGGATTTCAAACTTGTTCTTGAAAAGAATGACAAACTTTAGTTCTCTTCATGTTTTGCCCATGTATAGGTTTTTTTTCTGGTTTTGTCAAATGACCTTCCCTCTGCTCTTAGAGACAGCTTTTCCAAACTTGCACAACATTCCTTCTGAGTAAATACTGTCCATAATAGTCACAGAGTACATGGTGTGAATTGGAAATTCTACTTTATATGGGGAAAATAAATCTGCTGACGCTCTTATTACAGAATGCACAGATGAACAGTTGTTAAATGTAACTGGCCGGTTTTTGTCTTATCAAATAGACTAGATTCTAAAGAACTAAGTTGGCTAAACTAGGTACAAACAACAAAAAGCTTATTATGAATTTTTCATTCAACTTCAATGAGAGTAAGTAATATACTGTGTTACCCTTCTAAAATGAAAAATGGGCATTATATTGATAAAGTCATTTGATTTTACAACTACTAAGTAATCTCGCGAGGCCAAACAAATGTGAAATTGACAGAGCTCAGTTCTGGTGCACTTTCCCTCCTTTCTCTGTCCAATTCTTCCTACCTCTCAGTCCTCTTTCTCCCACCAGACCCCTGATGAATATAACTACTCAGTGCCCCCATTTTCTTGTCAAGCAAGACCTATACTCAAGAAAGAATCTGACTTAAGGGAGTTTTTAAGTCAGTGTACTAAATCCACCAGTAATATTTGCTTTTCAGTATAAATATCTGACCTTCTCACAGTTTAGGCAATTTGTTCAATGACAGTTAACCTTTGGTAATACTTACAATTAACCCCTTTAGGTTGTAAACAATTGCAGCTAATTTTCATTTCCCCATGATCAGGTGTTAACTGTAAATTTTCTGTGGTCACATTGGATGTCTTGTGACACTGTATTACCCAGATGTGTACTGAATAGTTGACAATAAGAATGAACCTGGCAGAAATCACAGGTGCTTCCAAGAAGTTTGTGAATGCATGTGCCTGGGTGCTCACCACATGCACAGATACACACGCAAACACATGTAGGCATATCTTTTATGTAACTAATATGTTTCTTATTGAATTATAAAATAAATGAAAATATGTTAGGCTTATCAGTGTGGGATTTGGGTTTTTTCAGTGTGTCAAAAAAAACACACACAAAAAGAATACAAAATGTAAAATTCTGAAATGTAAGAATTTTAAACTATGTGGCCAAATAGTGTTGACAAAAGAGACAAATATTTCTCTGCTACTATTACATCATTTTTATAGTGTCTAATTCTTGGACAAAATTGTCAATCTTAGCTTATATTCCTTTGAACATCCTAAGTGTAGTTTCATATTTCTGATAACTATAATATCTCAAGTGTTACTGGATTTGTTTCTATTATTACTGTTCCTGCTAGTTCTCATCATGGTGTCTTAATTTCTTGGTTGCTTGGATATCTTTGACTCTATGCTGGAAACATATTTTTTAAATTCCATTGTAATTAAAGATTGTAAGAGTAAGTTGAGACCTAAGTGATAATGTTTTCCTCCAGAGAAGACTTTGGTTTGCTTATGCCAGGCACCTGGGGGCGATATCAGACCAGAATCATCTTAGACAAAGTGCAACTCCTAATGTTCCCTGAATCACCTCTGTGACAAGAAGGCTGCAAATCTGTGTGAGGAATGGTAGGTTCACTGCTTCCCTGAAGGAGAGTATGACCTTTCCTGACACCAGCATAAAGCTGGGTTAGTTAATTAAAGCCCCACCTGAGGGCCAAGGACTTTGACTTCTCTATGAAGCACAGAAAGTTACTTGAAGTGTAAAGCTGGTTTCTCAGATCTTTTTTGCTGATAGTCATATGCCCAAGGGCAAAAGCTTTTAAAAGTGAGTTTATCTCTCTGATTTTTGGTCTTCTCCTAAATTTTCATGTGCCAAATCTTCACCATCTTATTAAAGGTTCTTTGCTGTTTTGTTCTCTTTCGCTCAGGCTAGAGTGCAGTGACGTGATCCGTCTCTGCTCACTGTAACCTCTACCTCTTGGGTTCAAGCAGTTCTCATGCCTTGGCCTCCCAAGTAGCTGGGATTACAGGTGCGTGCCACCATGCTTGGCTAATTTTTGTATTTTTAGTAGAGTCGGGTTTTCGACATGTTGGCCAGGCTCAACTTGAACTCCTGGCCTCAAGTGATCCACCTGCCTTGGCTTCCCAAAGTGCTGGGATTGCAGGCATGAGCCACCATGCCCAGCCTCTTTACTGTTTTTATATCTCAGATTTCATTTTTACTACATTGGGTCTATCAGTTCAAATTCTGTCATTACCATTACCAGAAATGGAAATTCATCCTACTGCTATTATAGTTGTTTTTTTTTTACACGCTTCATTCTAGAGAAGATAACAAAGTTTGCCAAAGTCATTAATGATTTCAGATAGTTTTTCTGATTTTATTTTTTAGTTGTGACCTGATATAGTTAGACTTTTTGGAGAAAATTGCATATGCATCCTGATTGAAAGATTTGTATTTTCTGACTTTATTTCAGCTCTCAACAATACTTAACAGTTATTTTTTTATTATTATACTTAAGTTCTGGGATACATGTATGGAACATGCAGGTTTGTTACATAGGTATACATGTTCCATGGTGGTTTGCTGCACCCATCAACCTGTCATGTACCTTAGGTATTTCTCCTAATGCTATCCCTCCTCTAGCTCCCCACCCCACAACAGACCCGAGTATGTGATGTTCCCCTCCCTATGCCCATATATTTTCATTGTTCAACTCCCACTTATGAGTGAGAACAAGCAGTGTTTGGTTTTCTGTTCCTTAGTTTGCTGAGAATATGGTTTCCAGCTTCATCCATGTCCCTGCAAAGGGCATGACTTCATTCTTTTTTATGGCTGCATAGTATTATTTGTCCCTAGCTGGCCCTTTTCCTTGGCAATTTCTTTAACCTCTAATCCACCCCACAAGCATCCTTCACTCTCAGAGGTTGATTTTGACTCTCTCTGTTTCTCTTGGCCTATATCCAGTATTAAGACACTTTAAAAATCATCTTAAATCCCTTCCTTTCCATTCTCTCTGCAGTTGTTCTACTTCAGGTTTTCATCATTTAACTTGGCTATTATATGGTCTTCCAGTTGTTCTTCTGTCTCTAAGCTCCATCCACATACTTCCCCCACCACTACACACATGTCTTGCTGAAGCTAACATACCCATCCTCTAAAAGCTGTAGACTTCAATTAATTGCTCCCCTACTTAAAAAACTTTAGTGGTTCCTGACTCCCTTCAAAATAACGCTTAGTGTCCTTAGTATGTCTTAAAAGGTCCATCACAAAGCCTCGACCTGTTTCTCAAACATTGACTCCACTACCTCACTTGTTATCACCAACGCTTCAATCACACACACTAGCTGCCTCTAGAGTATGCCATATACTATCTTACCTCTGTGCTAATCCACCTCCTTTTTTTTTCTCAGAATGCCTATTGCTTCTTTCCTTTGTGGGAGAACCCTACTCTTCCTTTAAGGTGGACCTCATAAGTCACCTTCACTGTACTTTCTTTAAGTGTATAGCTCACCGGTGCACTATTCTGGGAGTCCCTATTGCCCTGGTTTGTGTCTTACTCACTTTTTTATTCTCAGTAACTGACACATAGGAACCACTCAATAAATGTTTAAGAAATAAACAGATGACTATTCTGAGGAAGTTTGTTTCTGAGGAATTTCCTTTGTTAATATATTCTTTTTCTTTCTAAACATCATCTTTTCTTTTGACCTTAGACTCTTTGTCTAGAATAGTGATCATTAATGATCCTATATGTCAAATAGACTCAGCAAAAACATGTTTGGTTGGTTGGTTGCTTGCTTGCTTAGTTGTTGTCACTGTTTTGGGGAAAGGGAATTCTCTCTTTCCTCTTTTTACCAAATGCGACATATAACTTGATTATGATGATGAGAGAGAGAATAGAAGTTTAAGTATGGTGAATCAGCTGTATATTATCAGAGAGATTCATAATCAAAAGAGTCATAGAGTGGAAAAACTGACATATTTCAACAAATCTAGTCCAGAATGTTAAATAGCACAATGGGGAAATGTCAGTGAGGCACAACTAAATGAAAATTATCTCATTGCACACAACCTCAATTTCAACCATTAGAAAACACTGGGCTGCTTTCAAATCACAGTGTGGTGCTACCAAGAAGGCAGCTGAGTATTTATGTACTATGATATTGTGACCCTAAATCTTAAAAGCTGTGGAAAACTTTTCTTAAAAATTTTAAGGCCTCAAAGTGCAATTTGAATATCATCTTTTTAAAGCCCATGCTAAGCAAAGAAAAACTGTATTTGTTTATTAAATGTTGAGTAAAGTTGATGGGAACCAGAGGAAGAGGAAATAAAGCTTATTAATTCCTAGGATGTTTAATTAATTTTATATTCTTTGGACCTCTTATAAACTTTTTACACATTTATTGTGAGTCTTTAGTATGCCAACTTCTGAGATTTAAATAAATAAGAAACTTGGCTTATATTATATCTTATACAGGACATTCTTACCTTCACAAAGAGAAAAGCGCCAGTATGGGTGGGGCCAAAATGTATCTTCAGAAAACATCTTTGAATTTAATGAAATCAAAATATGAAAATATGATGTTGACCTTTCTTTTTTGCCCCATCTATAAAATAACTCTAGCTCTTGAACAGTGGCTGATTTTTAAATCGTAACTTCCAAATAGCTAAACTTATTTTTCTCATTAATTCAATAATTTAAGTTCCTACCTTGTATTCCAACTGTGTAGGTAGTGAAATCACTTATTCACCCCCTTCACAGGACGCTGGTACTGGAGGAGATCATATTAAAACAATTTAATCAGCAATTTTTTCCCTTTTTTTTTTTTTTTTTTGTAGAAAAGGGAAAACAAAACTCTCAAACCTGAGAAATTCTATATCCCTTTATTTTACTTTTTCTTATTACAGAAGCAATGTAGAAAATCATGACTTTACCTGTTGTTTGTTTTGTTTTGTTGTTGTTGTTTCTTTTTTGAGACAAAATCTTGCTCTGTCGCCCAGGGTAGAGTGCAGTGTTGTGATCTTGGCTCACTGCAGCCTCTGCCTCCCAGGTTCAAGTGACTCTCCTGCCTCAGCCTCCCAAGGAGCTGGGATTATAGGCATGTGCCACCACGCCTGGCTAACTTTTTGTATTTTTAGTAAAGATGAGCTTTCACCCTGTTGGCTAGGCTGGTCTTGAACTCCTGACCTCAAGAGATCTGCTCACTTCGGCCTCTCAAAGTGCTGGGATTACAGGTGTGAGCCGCCGCGTCCAGCCAACAAATTTCTTTATGTATCTTTCTTTGATATTTTAAATATATTTGTCCTAATCTCCACACATGTTGAAAAAGTCATTTTACCTTTCTCAACAACTAGTATTTTCTTCTCAGAAAGCAAAGTTAGAGGATAGTCTTGAGATTCTTAAAAAAAATCTCTTGTTTAGGAGATACTTTTATTACAGAAGAACGTAGATACCTGAATAAATTCTGGAAAAAAAAAGTTAAGTTGAAAGTGTATTTTTTATCACATATGAATTAAATCTTAATATAGAAAATACATTTAAAATAGAAATACATTTATTTGCATAAATACAGCTGGACTTGGCATTTTTACAAAATAAAAATGATGTAAGGATGACTCAGGCACTCTGAATCATTAAAGTTTTGTAAACCTCTAAATATTTTAAAAAGAGCAATAGAGTTATAATTTTTCTTAAGTCTCTATTTTTTGTACTCATTCCTATAAATAGTTCACAGATTTACAGATGCTGAAACAGTGAATTCACTGAATTAATCACAGTTCAGGAATACAGATACCCTAATGAGTTTTTTAAAAGTTATAGATTAATTTTGAATGAAATTTATCTTCCAATGCATATGAACTTCCAGGTCTTAGACTGTTCATTTCTATATATTTGGAGAATCAGGTTTACTAACTAAAAGATATTTACCACCTCAGACAAATGTAGCAATTCTTCCAAGATGCATCCAATGTTTGAAATTATTTTTTAAGTAAGAGACATATTTTATTTTACATATGATAAAACTAAGATGTAGACATATGAAGTGTTCCAGATATACTATGTGTAGTTTCCTCATGTAATCAACAACTCCCAATTTCAGTGACATATAGAAACCAGATTTCCTTCTCACTTACTCAATTTAGCCACCATAGATTGGCTGAAGATTCTTCTTCACAGTTATTTTCACCTGGAAATGACCCATTTTCCTTATGCTCATATTCCCTGAGCCAAAGCATGCCATGTGGCCACAACCTAACTTCAGTTGGATGGGAATTATAATATAATCCTACCATTGATCTAGAACAGGTGAGCCCCAGTACTGGGGCTTAGCCCAGGAGGGTTTTTGACTTTAACCCCAGCAGGAAAGAATTCAAGGGCAAGCTAGCGGTGTTAGACAGCAACTTTTAATGAAGTGGTAGTGTACAGCAGCAGCAGAGGTACTGCTCCTTGTAGAGCAGGGCTACCCCATAGTGTGTCCAGAGTAGCAGCTGAGAGGCAGTCTTGTAGTCATATTTATATCTTTAATTATATGCAAATTAAGGGGTGGTTTATGCAGAAATTTTTAGGAGAAAGGTGGTAACTTCTGGGTCATTGGTCATTGCCATGGAAAGGGGTGGTAACTTTTGGGTGTTGCCATGGGGAACACCCATGGGGAACTGACATGGTATACTGGCAAGCACGTCTTATGGAAAGCTGTTCCCATACTGGCCATCTTTTAGCTAGGCCTCAACTCTTTCCAGTGTCTGAGCCCAGCATCTGGAGTCAAGTCCCTCCTCCTACCTTACCATGTGCTTAGAAAGAGAAAAGACTCCAATATTTATGTAGAGCTCTCATGAATTTCTACACTATTAGATAATAGGCAGTCTGAAACCTTCTTAGTAACACAGATTTAGACTTAAAGTCATATATACATGTGAATAGGTCCATACTTGGTAAATGTAGGCTACCTGCAATCTGATACTAATGCTTATTGCCTGTTTACATCTTTTGGCTCTCATCTCCGTTGAGACTTTTCAGGTGTCTAAATCTTTGCCATTTCCGGAGTGTCTGTGACTTTTCTGTCAGCTTCTCCACCACTATGGAATTCTAGGATTTTACCTATCCTTACACTTACCACTCAGGGATTCCTGCCCATAATCCGTTTTGGGAAGTGAAAGGAGATTCCATTGGAGCAATTCCTACAGAATGGAGAGGGCAAATGTGAAATGTTTACATTTTCTTATCTCTAGGAACTGCTCATATGCAGTAGAGAAATGGAGAAAAAGAAAATTGTCTGTAATTCTAATACTCGGCCCTTACTTTTACCAGTAGACAAAGTAAAAGAACTAGGCTCAGGGAATATGGCACAGAGGAGTGGTGATATATATTATATATTAGAAATATATAGACTCGAATAGCAGTTATATTATTGGGACTCTACCCTTTGTTTAGCATTTAGTTTTAAGCACTGACTATAATAAATAAAACCCAGAACTCAAAGACTGAGACACTTAGGAGTTGAAAAATTTTAAGCCAAAATTTTAAGGTCTTTTGAATTATAATTTAAATCAGTAAATCCAATTTGTGTCCTTGGAAGCGAATAATTTTAGGAAATACTGTGTGTGTGTTGGGGGGAAGGCTGGCATAAGATCTTAGATCAAATGAATTTGGAACATGCTATATACCATAACCCTTTCTTGGAGACTTAGGTGAACATTTGCATTAAGAATGCATACAAGTTCTGCACTAAATGGATGTGTTTGACTTTCTTTAACCCAGTGTTTTCCAATGTAATTTGACCATGGAGTTTTATAATTACACATAGATACATAGATAGATAGAGATAGAGATATATCACATTTCAGCACCACAAAACACACTTTGGTAATTCTGGTTTTCAACAACCTTAAGGCTGAATGGTGTCGTGTTCATGTCTGTAATCCCAGCACATGGGAGGATCATGAGGCCAGGAGTTCAAGACCAGCCTGGGCAATGTAGTGAGATCCTGTCTCTACAAAAAGAAAGGAACAGCTGGGTGCAGTGGTTCACGCCTGTAATCCCAGCACTTCAGGAGGCCGAGGCGGGTGGATCACAAGGTCAGGAGTTCAAGACCAGATGGCCAACATAGCGAAACCCCATCTCTAATAAAAATACAAAAAATTAGCTGGGCATGGTGGCAGGCATCTGTAATCTCAGCTACTCAGGAGGCTGAGGCAGGAGAATTGCTTGAACCCAGGAGGCGGAGGTTGCAGTGAGCCAAAATTGTTCCATTGCGCTCCAGCCTGGGTGACAGTGCAAGACTACATCTCAAAAAAAAATAATAACTTAAATTTTAAAACAGCAAGAAAGAAAATTAGCTGAGTGTGGTAGTGTGTGTCTGTAGTCCCACTCAGGAGACTGAGGCAGAAGGAACACCTGAGCCCAGGAGTTTGAGGCAGTAGTATTTATGCCACTGCTCTCCAACCTGGGCAACAGAGTGAGACATCTTCAACTTCTTTTTCTTGGTAGTTTTTTGTTTACCTCCTTTAAGTTCAGAAGTTTTAAAGCTTAAAAAGAAAAAAAGTATTGGGTTTCAAAAAAAAATTATACCATGTATGGGAATTTTTCTGTATAAGAAGAAAATTAATAGACTAACAAAAACAAAATATACACATTTCTCTTTAAATAAAACATGTTATATTTGTGAACTGTTATTAACATTTAACATGAAGCAATTGTTCTATGAACTTTTATACTAGCAGCAACTCTGTTCAAAGAAAATCCTAGATATAACGTTCACCCATAAATATTAAGGCAGCTTAGGTATGACTGGGTGTGAGTCCTTTCATCACTTGTCCACTCTGAGAAGATAATCCTGAATTCATTAGCAATTTCAGTTCCTCCCCCCTCATTTCAAAATATGAGATAAATCAATACTTTAAAAAAATTGTTTAGGAAATATAACTTCTTTCTGTACCATAGAAAGAGAGATCATTCAATCAAAACTGGGGGTAGCATGAATTCCTAGCACATACTTTTTTCTTCTAATTAATTTTTGCTTATATTTATTCATAGGGCCATAAAATTCAGAAGCTATAACGATGTCAGTAACTCCTCTAAAATTTTATTGCAACAGGATCTGAAGATCTCTGTTCAGAATAGCAGGGCTGCTCCTCTGTAACTCTTTGAGTAGCCACGCAGCAGAATTCCATTTCTTGTTTGCCAAATTATGAAGTTAATTGTACCCATATTTTGAAACTGCCTAGCACCTTACATTTGGAATGCTGAAAAGTATCTTATGTAGCCATTTGCCAGACACCAGAACATAAATCTAAGTTACTTAGATTTACAGTATTACAGTTTCTCCTTTAAAAAGGACATGAGGGAAATGTTTAACTTAATGAAGCAGAGGATCCTGGTGTGCAAGTTACATTATATTTTTCATTGCACAAGAGTAAATTATTGTTCCAGTTTCCTATATGGTACCCCAGTGGCCTCAAAGACACAATGTAGCTTCCTGAAATGCCAACTTTTGTCTTAGGCCATAACTTATTCTCAGAGAGTATGCTTTCTGAGAATTACCCTTAACATTTTTTACAATAGGCTGAATTTCTTGAAGGTCATTCATAGATACCAACTTAACTTGATTTTTTTTTTTTTAACTTAGAAACATCCAAGTGACAAGCCTGCATAGATTACTTTACGAAAAGGAAAACTAATGGTCATTTTCTTTGTCTCAAATATTTAGAAAACCAGCAAAAAAAAATCATCTGGTTAAGAAATTAAATTATAGGGCATACAATTTTTTCTTGGCATTTTCCCACTGTTGTTGCAAACTTTTTAAAATAAATAAGAATGGGTCATTTGGAGGTGGTCTTTGAGGATTTCGAACTATAATAAATATATTGTTCTATATTTGTAAAAAAAAATTTTTTTTTGAATATCAAATGTATGAACCCAAATGTCCAAATGTGTGTTTGAGCTTTTAAAACAAGCTTTAATTTCTAAGTAGATAATATAAGAATGTAATTAAAACAAAATAAAGTCTCCTCACCAATCAGTGTTGCAGCATTTGGGTAAATTTTAGAGCTTGACAATATTCAAGGCAGAGACATTACTCCAGGCTTTCTGCCAAACCATTACTGGTAATCTGATGACAAGGGATGAAGCAAATGAAAGTGCTGCTGCCTGGCTTAGATATGCATTTTCTAGAAAAGAAGCCAACACATTTCTTATGCAAACCATCAAAACTGCAACTTAGGCACGTATGCGCATGTGCATACCCACACACGCACATACACATACATGCAGTGCTTTTACAAGTCTAGGAATATACACATTGTAATACAACTCCATGCTTACGGGGAATGCAGAAGTAGCAGATAGAGCTAGGGTTGACTGGATCCTTTCTTAACCTTGAGTGGTTTTGATAAATAGCAACATTTCTCTCAATGGCAGCAGCGCAAATAATTAAATTACTTATATCTGGACAGGATTTAGCATTCCCTTCACATGGTTAAATTCCAACTACTACCCAAAATCACTCATTGATAAGTGGGTGATTTGGGCTGCTATTGTCTGTCGTTTATTTAAATAAACATCTATTCTCTATAGAGCTAAAAACAATTCATGTAATATTAATGAAAAAAATTCAAGTTCATTTAGTATCTATGAATGACCTTCAAGATAGAGATATATAAAAAAAATCAAATCAGAAATTATTTTTAAATAAAAGGAAGACTTTGGAGTTTTATAAGTTCTGTGGAGGGGAAAAATACTAAGTAAATAACCGTGGGTATTTACATGCATTATTTTGACCACTGGAGAGCTTTTTTTTTTTTTAAACTGTTTCTTAGAAATCTACTTGATATAGCTACAGCTTCAGTGTAAGAAATCTAAATCTTGCCATTATAAAGTCTATATAATTCTTAGCTCATATGATGGTATGTATTTTCAAAATACAAATAAAACAGATTTACTTTGCTATGTTCTTTGACTATTTCACAACAAAAATATTTTACAACAAAAAAATGAGAAATTAGCAATGTGTCTTTTTTTATAATCATTTCACAACCAAGACTCATGTCAAAATTACATTATCAGTAACGTGTATATTGGAGTAAGGCATTCCTAAATCTCAGCATTATACTCTATATTTGAAGTCTTAAGCAACCTACACAGTGCCAAGTCCCTGCCTCTGAGGAGTGCACTGCCCAGTGGGAAGACAGATACATATGGTGATGGTTTAAATTGTAGTAAATTATAGACAGAGTGTTAAGAGGCCCAGAGAAGACATCTGAAGAAGGTGATGCTTATAGATGAGTAAGAGTTATTTAGATAAAGAAAGATGGGAAGGGCTTTCAGGATTGAAGGACTAACATGAACAAAGATATGAAAGGACATGGTGTGTAGAGGAGGTAACCAAGAGTGTTATAATAGGGTGAACTCTGAGGCTAAAATGAAAGATGATGAATTTGAAGGAGTAAATAGGTATCCAGACATGGAAGGGTTTTCATGTCATTGTGAGGGATTTGGTTTCTATTCCTTGGAGGTTTAGTGCTTCTGAAATCCAAACCCCTCCCCCAAAGTAAACAAAGCAAAAATAAAATGAATACATTCCCACAAAAGGGACTGAAGCCACAGCTCAAAATGGCCTCCCATCTGTATCCAGTTCTTTGAATTCTCAAGTATTTGCATTTTACTTCATAATGAATCTTTTGTTTCATTCAGCATTAAAGTATTTTTCTCCACATTTCTAGTAAGATGCACCATTTTTATCCACTTGAAATACTGTTTGTGTCCTTAGAATTTTCTCTGATTACAAATCTTTTTGGATTGAGAAGTGCAGCTGTAGGTAGCAAAGATTATTTAAACTAAGAGTTTCAAGAAATGTATTTTAGATAAATTGATCACTATGGATGGTGATTTTAAAGAAGGCAAGAATACAAACTGAGGAGAAAGGGAATATCGCTGTAGTCTGCTTATAAAATGCTAGATTTAACAGATTCTATAATGCCTAGTTAGATGGAATATTATTTTGACCACTGAGGGGAGCTCCCCTATTTTTTCTACTTTGATTCTGTAGAAATCTATTTGATATAGCTGAATATTTTCCAGCCTAGTTCCAAAGTGGACATTCTAAACAAAGATTATATAAAAAATGTACTACATTTAATTATTTTCTCATAGTTTTAGCCCTTCTACAATGCCATGATTACTTATTGGGAGACATGTGAGAAATGTTTGTCACTGTTACCAGCACTTATAACACAGAGAGAGGTGTTTGTCCTGAAAGGTTCCTGATTTTTTCTCATGCCCTCTTGACATCTTATGACACTCTTCCACAAACACTCAAAGTTCTGGGTTTTGCTGGAAATTGGGGTAGTTTGTTTCCTCATGGGTTCACACAGTCCACTTTACCTGGGGTCAGTAGATCAGAAGATACAGAATTGCATACAACAACTAGGAAAAAGGCTAAAGAGGTAGCATTTCAGTACTCAGTGAGGAAGGCTTTCTACAGATGGCTCTGTTTAATAGATACAGCAGTGAATGCAAGGAGGAGGATTATAACAGTGCTTGATCTAGAAATGGCAAGGATTCCAAATCCCTATGATTTGAATCTTAAATTACTATGATGGTTGCCAGTTAAGGGAAGCCAAGAAGGTCTCTCTAATCCCTGATGAGGCTACTCTATTCTTTTGACAGATTCAATTATAATTTTCAGTCTTACAAAAAGAACTGTGCTGTGTCCTTCTCATTTTATATATCTAAATAACTGGGTTAGTATTTATATGAATTGGAGACATGCTTATGTGCCCAAGCCTGCACAAAGATAGGCAGCCTGATCTATGATGACGTGGTTTTGCTGTCACAGTCAGAAGTAGTCTTAATAAATAGCTGTATTACTAATCGCTGCTAGGAAGAAAGATTTTAAATTTTTAGCAATGCTAAAAATAAAAGACATATCCTTTATTCAAATAAACAATACTAAATAATCCTACTAGGTCAATTTGTTCATCTACTTGAAATATTTAATACCTTGGAGCACCCATAAGTATGTCTTTTTACTCAAATATTCAGATATTTAACAAAAGTATTTGTTTTTTTATGGATTCAGGCAGTATGGTGAGAACTTTTCATAAAAATTTCTAGGCCCCAATTGTTTCAACCATGCCTTATGGAAGTTGTGAAATCACAAAAGCAGATTCAGAATTCTTTCTTTTTTCCTTTTTGAGGAGAAAAAAATGTTTATCCATTTCTGTGTATTAGAGTGACCCATCTCTTTGTGAGAATGAAAATCAGGCTTCTTAGTTTTCCTATCAGAATGTCAACTCTGCTGCCTTCTCACCTGCTATTTAAACATATAGATCTTTCTTCAATCAATCATGCAGAATACTGGCACTTCTAACAGCTGTCAACAAATTTAACCTTGGATTGACTGTGCAATAGCCAAGATACCTTCTCTAAGTGCTGTTGTATATTGGTCTCAGACCTAGAGCACATTGGCTTAACACTTTCTCTGCTTCCTCATACACATATAATGTCTTTACTGAGTAACTATTTAATTTTATGCCCTTGATTACTATTGAAGTTTACCATAAGGCATGGCACTTTGGGAAAATAAAAAATGGCTTTGAATAACTGCAGTAACATTATGCTAAATGCTACTTGCTGTCTTCAGAATAAGGGTTTTGAATTCTCACAATTCTCATAGGAATTGTGCCAGGACAAAGTTTATCACTCAAGACAAGCTTGTATGCTTTATTTATTGTCCAAGAAAACCTATATAATCTATCAATTTCCCTTTTTCTTTTGACTGCTTCGATTCTTGGAGCTAAATTTGAATACCCAGTTGTAGTAATGATTCAATTTCGGGTGCCTGATATAGCTGCTGTCTTCAAAATTTGTTTTGACTCATACCTTTGCAGAGTCCCCTTTATTTCCTCTTTTATAACCCTTATCTCTTGAGGGTAGAATTCCTTTCTTGTCTACTTGATTGTGATTTTGGACTCAGGTGATAACTGTCTAGTGTTCTTCTGTTTCTCATCATCGAGCAAATAATGTTTAGTGAATTACATCATTTTGCACTGTCTTGTATGTTTTAACAATAAAATACACCATTTTGCAAATAGGAAGTAAAATTCTAAACTATCAAGAATGATTAACAAATCAATTAACTGTTGAGAATCATAAATAAAACAATAACAATTCTTAGGGACACTTTGAGACCAATTTTCTCCAAAGAGCTTAGCAATATCCTTTTTTCTTCCTTCCATTTTTGCCCAGCTCTACATATATTATTTTCAGTCAGGTCACATTTTACTGTATTGAGTTTTATTTTCAGCAAGTTTTAACTTTGTTGGAGTTTGCATCAGAGGAATCTAGACAGAATAGTTAAGCAATAAGGTCACGCTTGATTACAATGTGTTTATGTCATCAGTTTGTCTATTCTTACAACCAAGGCCACTAGTCAAGTACGTGAGGAGACTTCTATAGGCTAAGGAAGATTTCACCTGTGAGACTGTCTTTATGAGAACTGGGATGAGTCAAACCAACCAAGAGCTGCTGTTTCTCTAATGGAAATATTTTGACATCTAAAGAGACTGAGGCGGGAGAGATTCAGTAATTGTTCAAGATCAGAACAAATCAGTCTAAAGGGAAGTATAAATTACAAATTTTCTGGTTTAAAGTCCAGAACTCTTTTTAAGATGCTTCTCAGATGTGTCTTAGAAATTCTCTGAAACAATGTATTGAGAAATAAAAAAAGGGTAACAGCATACAGAGCATGATTTTGGAGTGTGGTATGTTGTCAACTTATCTTTTGTGCCAATAGCATATACAGTTTGTTTTGAGGTACACTTAAAAAATGTATAGATCCAAAGGGATATGGGAGGGGGTGCAAAGAACTACAGAAATAATAGTGCACATTTGAAAAAGAAATGAGAAAACTGATAAATCCACTCAGTAAAATAATATGTTGCCTTTCATGCCTTTAGGCTGTTGTCCATTTCTTTCATGATCTAGAACAAAAGTCTTCCTGTAAACTGTATGACTTCAGTATAACTTATTTAACTTTTTATTCTCATCTCTTAAATTGGGAAAATAGTAGGGCTACTGCCTAGGATTGTTAAAAGATTCCATGAGATAATCTATGTAAAGAATTCATGAGCTCAGATTATTACATGTCTATTACATAATGTCTATGAAAAGTGTTAATTACATAGGGAAAGGCTGATGCCACAATATAACAATACCAATAACCAGGAAACAAATTATTTAGTTAATTAGAATTATACGGATATATTAATAGAAAAGGCTAAGAAGGAAGCATTAATTGCAACTACTTTAGATTTTGAGAAACAGGAGATTATTTTATTTCTTACATTCACCTGTATTGTGTAAATTTTCTATAAAATGCTACAACATATGCCCAGAAAAATATAAAATTTATAAAATTTATAAATATAGATCTAACCACCCCCCACCAAAATTTCTCTTGGATCTTAACAATTCTTGGATTTTTTTGGAGGGAGCTGGTGTGGTTTTATTTGCTTACAAACCTTTACCTATGAGTGCACATCGCTAATGCACCAAGGAAATAGTACCATTCAACCCTAGTGCAAATTGCTTCTAGCTTTTTAGACAGGTTCATTCACCTGTAATGAAAATTTAGCAGGCAGAGAGTGATTAAATCCTGGTCCTAGAAGTTCCTCCAGTCTCAGTTGCTGAGCTCTATAAATCTTTATTCATATGAATTCATTTCTTTCTTCAGAACTTGTGCCATTCTTAAGCAAGGAATAAGTTTGAAAGAATCATGTATTCTTGAAGGACATGGGGGTGTGTAACTGTGAAAAGTGGTACCCAAGACTCCAGGCATACTCTGCAGCACCTCTTTGCTAAAGAAATGGAAAGCCCCCTGGGGAAGATCCAGAGTGGAATCGCTCTCAGAAGGAGAACAGGGGGAAACAAAACAAAACAAAACCATGTGGGCTAAGGAGTCAAAAATCAGAGAATCTTGGTTTGGGGACCTGGTTCCCCCCTTAGCAGTGTGTGGCCATGGAAGAGCTACTTCACCTCTCTGAAAAATAAGTGAGATGGCAGATACAGCAGGTATGGAGATGCTGGGCACACACCTCAAAGGCAGCCTCCAGAAGACTCTGCTGGCAGGTGGGTCCCAGGCATCTCACTGTGCAGGACATGCAGCACATCACGTGCTACCTGGGCAGTCACGGAGCTGGACTGGCAGACTGGGCCTGCGCTTCATGGGGCTCACTGATGGCTGTGCGCCTGCTGCTGCCCAATCTGTGGGTACCACCCCACCTCACCCAGCTCCTACTCAACTGCAATTGGCTGATACAGGCCACTGCCCATGAGCTCACTGAGGCTGCCAAGGACACCACCACATTCCCCGCGCCCAGGGTGGACCTGAGCAACAAAGGGCACCTGGCCTTCCTGGCCCAACCCCTCCTGGTTGACTTGCTCACCTCATTCCCCACTATCTATGAGGGCCTGACCTCGAGTCTAGGGACAGTCGGGGCCACTGCCTGGCCTCCACCTGGAACCCTGCAGCTGCTGGCTGGGACCCGAGGCCTAGGCCTGCTGTGCCAGGTGACCCACAGCCCACCCAGCTCACTGCTATTGACTTGTGTTGCTCTCAAGCACATGGGACAGCAGGCGATGGGGGCCAAGGAGGTCTCATAGGCCCCCAGGGACCAGTACAAATGCTCAGCCTGAGATTAAGGGGACAGAAGGAAAATAGACTCATAGGAGGCCAGATGGTCAGCCCAGGCTAGAGTCTCAGCATACCCTCAGTGGAAGGGGCCCCAGCATCCACAATGTGGACCCCATAATAAAGGATGATGCCCACCTCCATCTTTCTGAAAGAAAAAAACCAGGGAGAGTATTTTCTACCTATGCTGTGATTAGCTATATTGAAAAGCAATAAACAAAGAAAGATTGTTGTCATTAATTTTGCAGCACTTGCACTCATCAGTAAACGTTATTACACCTTGACATTTTCAGTGGTGCTCAGCTTACCTGTAAACATTTCCCCACCAATGCCCCTTTTTCTCTTGCCTTATAATTATGAAACACTATACATATTGATCTAAATGAAGATACTATACTCATGAGAATTAGTCATGACTAGGAGAGTTTTCAGTGCATAAATCAATTATAATGAGTCCACCTTTATGCTATACTCTTACCACTTTTAAAAACAAGTATAGCCATACCTCATTTTATTGCAGTTTGCTTTATTCCCTTCACTGTATTTTTTTTTCACAAATTGAAGGTTTATGGCAACCCTGCCTCCGCCAAGTCTGTCAGTGCCATTTTCCAACTGTGTGTGCTCCTTTCATGTCTCTGTGTCACATTTTGGTAACTCCTACAACATTTTGAACTCTTTCATTATTATCATACTGATTATGGTGGTCTGCAATTAGTGATCTTTGATATTGCTATTGTAATTGTTTTGGGGTGCCATGAACTGCACCCATATAAGACGGATAATTTAATCAATCAATGTTTTGTGCATTCTGACTGCTTCACTGACCAGCCATGCATCCATTTCTCTCCCTATCCTCCAACCTCCCTATTCCCTGAGACACAGTAATATTGAAATTAGGCCAAGTAATAACCCTACAATGGCTTCTAAGTGTTTAAGTGAAAGGAAGGATCCCAGGTCTCTCACATTAAATCAATAATTATAAATAATTAAGTTTAGTAAGGAACACATGTTGAAAGCCAAGAAAGGCTAAAAGCTAGCCCTCTTGCACAAGTCAGCTAAATGTAAATGCAAAGGAAAAGGGAAAGTTCTTGAAGGAAATTAAAAGCGCTACCCAGTAAACCACATGAATGATAAGAAAGTGAAACAGCCTTATTGCTGATATGAAGAAAATTTTACCCATCTGGGAGGAAGATCAAATTAGCCACAACATTCCCTTAAGCCACAGCCTAATACAGATCAAGGCCCTGACTTCAATTCTGTGAAGGCTGACAGAGGTGAGAAAGCTATAGACGAGTTGGAAGCTAGGAGAGGTTGGTTCATGAGGTTTAAAGAAAGAAGCCATCTCCATAAGTAACATAACTGAACAAGGTGAAGTACCAAGTACTGATGTAGAAGCTGCAGCAAGTTATCCTTAAGATCTAGCTAACAAGACTGAGGAAGATAATTTCACTAAGCAGCAGATTTTCAGTTTAGACAAAACAGTTTTCTATTGGAAGAAGATGCCTTCTAGGATTATCAAGGCTAGAGATGCAAAGCCAAAGTTTCTGGAAAGGATTCTCCATCCTAGATGCTATTAAGGGTATTTTTGATTTATGGGAGGAGGTCAAAATATCATTAACAGGAGTTTGGAAGAAGTTGATTTCAACCCTCATGAATGACTTTGAGGGGTTCAAAACTTCAGAGGAGGAAGTAACAGCAAATGTAATGCAGATAGCAAAAGAAATAGAATTAAAGGAGAGTGACTGAACTGCTTCAATCTTTTGATAGAACTTAAACAGAAGAGGAGCTGGTTCTCATAGATGAGAAAAGGAAGTGGTTTCATGAGGTAGAACTTATTCCTGGTCAAGACTCTGTCAACATTGTTGACATGACAAAAAGTAATATACAATATTTCATAAATTTAGTTGATAAGGCAGTGACAAGGTTTGAGAGGATTAGCTCCAATTTGGAAAGAAGTTCTAATTTGGATAAAATGCTATAAATCAGCATTTCACAGTACAGAGAAATCTTTCATGAAAGGAAGAGTCAATTGAGGCAGAAAACATCATTGTTTTCTTATGTATTAAGTTATTCTTGCATTGCTTTAAAGAAATACCTGAAGCTGGGTAATTTATAAGAAAAGAGGTTTAAATGACTTATAGTTCTACAGGTTGTGCAGGCATGTTGCTGAGACCTTCTTAGCTTCTGGGGAGGCCTCAGGGAGCTTTTACTCATGGAAGAAGGCAAAGCAGGAGCAGGCACAAGACATGGTGAAAGCGAAGCAAGAGAAAGTGTGGAGGGGTGGGTGTCACACTCTTTTAAACAACCAAATCTCACAAGAACTCACTATTGTGAGGATAGCACCAAGCCATAAGGCATGCGCCCCATGATCCAAACACCTCCCACCAGGCCCCACCTCCAACTTTGGGGATTATATATCAATGCGAGATTATGGAAGACAAACATCTAAACTATATCATCTTATTTTTTAAAATTGCCTTAGCCACCCTAACCTTCAGCAATCATTACCCTGATCAGTCAGCTGATATCAGCAACAAGGCAAGACCCTCCATGGGCAAAAAGAGTATGACTCAGTAAAGGCTCAGATGATTGTTGGCATTTTTTGCAGGTAAAAAAATTTTTTTTAACTTTTAGTTCCAGAAGTAGATGTACAAGTTGGTTTTATAGATACATTATGTGTCATGGGGGTTTGTTGTACAGGTTGTTTCATCACCCAAGTAATAAGCATAGTACTCAATAAGTAACTTTTCAGTCTTCACACTCTTCCTACCTTCCACTCTGAAGTAGGCCCTGATACCTGTTGTTCCTTCTTTGTGTCTATGTACTCAGTGTTTAACTTCTACTTATGAGTGAGAACATGAAATGTTTGGTTCTCTTCTTGCATTAGTTCACTTAGGATAATGGCCTCCAGCTCCACCCATGTTGCTGCAAAGGGCATTATCTCATTCTTCGTTATGGCTGCATAGTATTCCATGGAATATGCGTTTCATATTTTCTTTATTCAATCCACCATTGATGGACACCTAGGTTGGTTTCATGTATTTGCTACTGTGAATAGTGCTGCAGTTAACATACATGTGCATGTGTCTTTGTGGTAGAACAATTTATATTCCTTTGGGTATATACCCAATAATGGGATTGCTGGATCCAATGGTCGTTCTGTTTTAAGTTATTTGAGAAATTGCCAAACTGCTTTCCACATGGCTGAACTAATTTATATTCCCACTAGCAATGTATAAGTGCTGCCTTTTCTCTGCAGCTTAGCCAGCATCTGTTATTTTTAAAGTTTTACTAATGGCCACACTGACTGGTGTGAGATTGTATCTCATTGTGGATTTGATTAGCATTTCTCTGATGATTAGTGATGCTGAGCATTTTTTTAAATATGCTTGTTGGCTACGTATATGTCTTTTTTTGAAAAGTGTCTGTTCATGTCTTTTGCCCACTTTTTAATGGTGGTGTTTGTTTTTTGCTTGTTAATTTAAGTTCCTTATAGATGCTGGATAGTAGATCTTTGTCATATGCATAGTTTGCAAATATTATATACCATTCTGTGGGTTGTCTACTTACTCTGCTGATAGTTTCTTTGGCCATGCAGAAGCTCTTTGGTTTAACTAGATCCCATTTGTTAATTTTTGTTTCTGTTGCAATTGTTTTTGCATCTTCATCATAAAATATTTGCCAGGGCCTAGGTCTAAAATGGTATTTCCTAGGTTTTCCTCAAGGGTTTTTAATTGTTTTAGTCTGTACATTTACATTTTTAATCCATCTTGTGTTAATTTTTGTAAATGGTATAAGGAAGGGGTCCAGTTTCAATCTTCTGCATATGGCTGGACAGTTGTCCCAGCACCACTGATTGAATAGGAAGTCTTTTCCCCACTGCTTGTTTTGAAAAGAAGTCCTTTCCCCATTGCTTGTTACAATGGCAACAGGTCAGATGGCTACAGGTGTGCAGCTTTATTTCTAGGCTCGTTGTTCCATTCCATTGGTTTATATATCTATGTCTATTTTTGTACCAGTGCCGTGGTGGTTTGGTTACTGCAACTTTGTAGTATGGTTTGAAGTTGGTAATGTGGTACCTCTAGCTTTGTTCTTTTTTTTTTTCTTTTTTTTCTTTTTTTTCTTTTTTTTTTTTTAATTTTATTGTATTTTATGTTTTGGGGTACATGTGAAGACCATGCAAGATTGTTGCATAGGTACACACGTGGCAGTGTGATTTGCTGCTTTCCTCCCCTTCACCTATATCTGGCTTTTCTTCCCATGCTATCTCTCCCCTACTCCCCACCTCCCACTGTCCTTCCCCTATTTCCCCCGCAACAGACCCCAGTGTTTACTGCTCCCCTCCCTTTGTCCATGTGTTCTTATTGTTCATCACCCACCTATGAGTGAGAACATGTGGTATTTGATTTTGTGTTCTTGTGTCAGTTTGCTGAGAATGATGGTTTCCAGGTTCATCCATGTCCCTACGAAGGACATGAATTCATCATTTTTGATGGCTGCATAATATTCCATGGTGTATATGTGTCACATTTTCCCTGTCCAGTCTATCATCGATGGGCATTTGGGTTGGTTCCAGGTCTTTGCTATTGTAAACTGTGCTGCAATGAACATTCGTGTGCATGTGTCCTTATAGTAGAA
>CAUYLG010031480.1:0-39311 GCA_963573385.1 Cacajao melanocephalus | reverse complement strand
GTGGCTCCTCCGCCGGGAATCTCCTAGTCTGTGGGCAACAAGAATTCGTCTGAAAGTGCGGCGTCCACTCGCTCTCTGCGCTTTTCACTGGGAGCTACAACCCTGAGCTGTTGTTAATCGGCCATCTTGGATCTCTCTCTGGTGATATCCTCTTTATCATTTTTTACTGCATCTATTTGATTTTTCTCTCTTTTCTTTTTTATTAGTCTGGCTAGTGATCTATTTTGTTGATCTTTTAAAAAACCAGCTCCTGGATTCATTGATTTTTTGAAGGGTATTTTGTATCTCTATCTCCGTCATTCTGCTGTGATCTTAGTTATTTCTTCTCTTCTGTTAACTTTTGAATTTGTTTGATATTGCTCCTCCAGCTTTTTTAAGTGTGATGATAGGGTGTCAATTTTAGGTCTTTCCTCACTTCTCTTGTGGGCATTTAGTGCTATTAATTTCCCTCTAGACACTGCTTTAAATGTGTCCCAGAGATTCTGGTACATTGTGTCTTTGTTCTCATTGGTTTCAAAGAACATCTTTATTTATGCCTTCATTTCATTTTTTATCCAGTAGTTATTCAGGAGCAGTTTTTTCAGTTTCCATTTAGTTCTACAGTTTTGAGTAAGTTTCTTAATCCTGAGTTCTAATTTGATTGCACTGTGGTCTGAGAGACTGTTTGTTATGATTTCTGTTCTTTTGTATTTGCTGAGGAGTGATTTACTTCCAATTATGTGGTCAATTTTAGAGTAAGTGCGACCTGGTGCTGAGAAGAATGTATATTCTGTGGATTTGGGGTGGAGAGTTCTATAGATGTCTATTAAGTCTGCTTGGTCCAGATGTGAGTTCAAGTCCTGGATGTCCTTGTTAATTTTGTCTCATTGATCTGTCTAGAATTGACAGTGGAGTGTTAAAGTCTCCCACTATTGTGTGAAAGTCTAAGTTTCTTTATAGGTCATTAAGAACTTGCTTTATGTATCCGAGTGCTCCTGTATTCAGTGCATGTATATTTAGGATCATTAGCTCTACTTGTTGCACTGATCCCTTAACCATTAAGTAATGCCCTTCTTTGTCTTTTTTGATCTTTGTTGGTTTAAAGTCCATTTTATCGGAGACTAGGACTGCAACCCCTGTTTTTTTTTTTTTTTCTGTCCATTTGTTTGGTAAATCTTTCTCCATCCCTTTATTTTGAGTCTATATGTGTCTTTGCACATGTGATGGGTCTCCTGAATATAGCACACCCATGGGTCTTGACTCTTTATCCACTTTTCCAATCTGTGTCTTTTGATTGGGGCATGTAGCCTGTTCACATTTAAGGTTAATATTGTTATGTGTGATTTGATCCTGCCATTTTGATGCTAGCTGGTTGTTTTGCCTGTTAGTTGACACCATTTCTTCATTGTGTCGATGGTCTTTACCATTTGGTACATTTCTGGAGTGGCTGGTACTGATTGTTCCTTTCCATGTTTAGTGCTTCCTTCAGGAGCTCTTGTAAGGCAGGTCTGGTGGTAACAAAATCTCTCAGCAATTGCTTGTCTGTAAAGGATTTTATTTCTCCTTCACTTATGAAGCTTAGTTTGGCTGGATATGAAATTCTGCATTGAAAGTTCTTTTGTTTAAGAATGTTGAATATTGGCCCCCACTGTCTTCTGGCTTATAAGCCAGAAGAGTTTCTGCTGACAGATCGGCTGTGAGTCTGATGTGAGTCTGATGGGCTTCCCTTTGTGGGTAACCCGACCTTTCTCTCTGGCTGCTCTTAGCATTTTTTCCTTCATTTCGACCCTGGTGAATCTGGCGATTATGTGCCTTGGAGTTGCTCTTCCTGAGGAATATGTTTGTGGTGTTTTCTTTATTTCCTGGATTTGAGTGTTGGCCTGTCTTGCTAGGTTGGGGGAGTTCTCCTGGATAATATCCTGAAGAATGTTTTTCAGCTTGGATTCATTATCTCTGTCACATTCAGGTACACTGATCAAACACAGATTGGGTATTTTCACATAGTCTCATATTTCTTGGTGGCTTTGTTCATTTCTTTTCACTCCTTTTTCTCTAATCTTGCCTTCTCACTTTATTTCATTGAGTTGATCTTCAATCTTTGATATCTTTTCTTCTGCTTGATCAATTCGGCTATTGATACTTGTGTATACTTGGCAAAGTTCTCATGCTGTGTTTTTCAGTTCCGACAAGTCCTTTTTGTTCCTCTCTAAGCTAGTTATTCTAGTTCGCATTTCATCTAACTTTTTTTCAAGGTTCTTAGTGCCTTTGCATTGGGTTAGAAAATGTTCCTTTAGCTCAGAGAAGTTTGTTATTACCCACCTTCTGAAGCCTGCTTCTGTCAATTTGTCAAACTCATTCTCCATCCAGTTGTATTCCCTTGCAGGTGAGGAGTTGTGATCCCTTGGAGGAGGAGAGGTGTTCTGGTTTTTGGCTATTTCAGCCTTTTTGCACTGGTTTCTTCCCATCTTCATGGATTTGTCTACCTTTGGTCTTTGTAGTGATGACTCTCTGGTGGGATCTCTGAGTGGATGTGCTTTCCATTGATGTTGAATCTATTTATTTCCATTTTGTAGTTTTCCTTCTAACAGTCAAGCCCCTCTGCTGCAGAACTGCTGGAAGACTACCCCAGACCATGCTTGCCCGGGGGGTTGCAGAACAGCAAGGATTGCTGCCTGTTCCTTCCTCTGGCAGCTTTGTCCCAGAAGGGTACCCGCAGATGTCAGTGAGAGCTCTCCTCTATGAGGTGTCTCTCTGCAGGTGGTGATCAACGTATCAGTTGAAAATCTTAGTTTGTAGTTCTCAAGGTAAGAGACTCAAAGTTGAGGTCTGAGTATTCCTAGGGTTCAGAAGTAGCCAGTGATACCATGAGCTCAGGATCCTACTGGCATCTTAAGTCCCAGCTTTCAGTCCCACTGGCTGCAGGAACAATGACATCTCTCACCCAGGAGGGTGGTTGCAGGGAACCAGAATGGGATCCAACAGTTGCAGTGAGCCTGACTCAGGGTTGAGTGTATCAGCACTAAACACAAGACAAAGGCTGCCCTGAGTCATCTGTGATGAGTACTGTCCTTTGGTAATCAGTGCCCATTCCCCTCAAGCCCACAGTGGGAGAGCATGAGCCTGTGAAGTGGCTGTGATTGAATCTGCACTTTCTGAGGGGTGCGGTTGGGTGACTAGTATCACACTAGTGTAAACATCCTTTTTCTTTTTTAACTTAAGTCCTTCAACTGATTGGATGAGGCTCACTCACATTATAGAGGGTAATCTCTGTTACTTAAAGACGACTGATTGTAGATGTTAACGATCTCTACAAAATACTTCCATAAAACACCTAGATTTGTGTTTAATTAAATAACTGGGTACTATATCCAAGATTTGTTGGCACAGAATATGAGCCTTCACAGTGTTCAAGGTCATGCAGTTAAGCAGATGGTAGTCCTGGGACTTGAATCCAAGTCCCTGTGATTCTAGAGTCTATCATATTTCTGGTGTGTCAACAAGAATGTCTAATATGGGAAAAATTTTATTGATCATGTAGACTAATCTTAGTATAATATATAAAGTAATACTGGGGGTGGGTTGTGGAAAGAAGGGGTAAATCACAGGAGCCTGCCCAAATTCAAGTTCAGATTCCTGGACCAGTGCTCCTTCTGTGATGACTGATTTTGCAGCGCTTCTTCTGAATCCCTGTTATCATGACCTAGGACTGGGTAAGGCACTGGAAATAGTATAATAGACTGAGTTTAATATGTGCTGAGAATAATTCTGACCGTATTCTGGAAATGGATTTTGTAAGAAGTCGCTGAGTGACTTTTTGTTGTCATTTTTCAGTATCTTCTAAAAGTTGATCACAGACACTTAATACTACTCAATTTTACCCTTTAAAATGGTTTACATGCTAAATTTTATGTTTTGTGTGTTTTTATACAATTAAAAAAATTAGTTTTTAGATAGTTGATAATGGAGTAGAGATACAAACCTGGAATCAGAATCTGGTTATTTCATCAGGAGAAATTTGTATTACGTGCCTAATGTATCTGACGAATTTTACATAAAATGTGAGGTATGTACAACTGAGGACTAGAAAAGTTAAACAACTTGTCCCAGACGACATAGGAGAGATGAGAGCCAGGACTTGAACTCCGACATCTTAACTCCCTTCCCAGGACTATTTCAGTAGAATCATAAAGATAAATAATGATAATAATTATAAGACATTATATATAGAGACTTTCTGTTCAAAGGCCTCTTTGGAAGGTTAAAGTCACCTTTGGTTATTTATTTATTTGTAATAAATAAACGCGGCAGGTAAGAAGAAAGAATGCTGAATTGTAAAATGATGGCGAGGGCAGGCCTGATCGCGCCACCTGGAGGAGAGCTTCGAAATTGCAGCTGAATACAACATTTTAGGGTTCAGAATGAAGGCTTTAGGCTCACTCTTAGCAGAAAGGAAAGCACACTAGTTTCCTATTCAGAAGACCTAATTGCTAGTTGTCATTCTGTGTCTACTACTTAAGTGACTTTGAGTACGTTTTTCTTTCCCCAGAACTATTTTCCTGTTAAAATAAAAACAGAGAAACAGAGATACTAGTGATCCTTAACATTTTGGATCATGGATCTTACTGAGGATTTGGCAAATGCTATGAACTGTCTACTTGGAAAATGCACTTACATGCCAAATGTTACTTCATAGACTGCACTAGGCTGCTGCATCGCACCCACAGACACCCACTTCCATACACACACAGGTTGAGAGCCTTGCACAACTGACATTCTGTGTCCTAAATTCTAACCTGAGAATGAGTATGCAGGGTGAGTATACTGGCTCAGGGAAACTGGAGACTCTGTGCTTGGGAATAAACCACCCTGAGAATCGGCCCTGTTGCTTTATTCATTTAGAAACCTGGGCTTGTCTTCCAGACATGCCCATAGTTATACCTTCAATTCACAGTTGCCTCCTTTAGAATGGAGCAATGTCAGCAAATTCCTTTCATCATTTTGGCCAAGCAAAAAGATAAGCTAATAGTATTGGGAGTTGCCTCTTTTCCTCAGGTATTACTCAGTTGTTACAGTGGCTTTTTGTTTTCTGTTGTGTCTGATAGACACAAGTAAGGAAACAGAAGTGCTTCACAGGGAACTGATAGAGGTGAATGGGTAAGAAATAACTCAGCCTACTGGCTAACAGTGACTCAGATGGTTTAACTGGGACTGTGGTAGATGGGAAGGTATGAATAGGTGCATGGGCTTATAAAGCCAGGGCAAAATAAGGAACAGGTCCTGGAGTGGAAGTTCAGATTCTTTTGATTGCTGATTGTTTCAGATCTGCTCTATATCTTTCGATAGCTATTTTGACTTCCCTGGCTTCCATTTCCACAGTAAGGCCATTAGTCCTAACTCTGCTATTTGTTGGCTATATAGCCTTGGGTAAAGCTGAGTCTCAGTGGCCCTCTTAGTTCACTCAGAAAATTTGGGACCAGTTGATCATTAAAGAGCCCTTCAGGGGTATTGACAATATAGCATATTAGAACTTGCTGAGTGCTCTGCCTTCTTCATTCTCACTTTGAGATCCAGGAGCCACAGAAATACTGTATGGTATACAGTGAGCATAAATAAATGCTTCTTGAATGAGTGGAACAAAAATAATTTTGATTTTATGATTGAGCACTTACTATGTGTGAGGCTGAAGTTGCAGTTTCTTTTGAGACAGAATTTCACTGTATTGCCCAGGATGGAATGCAGTAGCACAATCTCAGCTCACTGCGACTTCCGCCTCCCAGGTTCAAGCAATTCTCCTGCCTCAGCGTCCCTAGTAGCTGGGATTACGGGCGCATACCACCATGCCCGGATAATTTTTGTATTTTTAGTAGAGATGGGGTTTTGTCATGTTGGTCGGCCTGGTCTTGAACTCCTGACCTCAGGTTATCCTCCTTCCTCGGCCTCCCAAAGTGTGGGATTACAGGTGTGAGCCACCATGCCTTGCCAGAAGCTGCAATTTTCATTGAAAGACCTGGAGAACAAGGTTCCTGTCTGATTCATTTTTATGTCCTTGAGGTCAATATCAGTGTCATCCAACAATAATTGATGGCGCTTGGACTCAAACTCGGTATGTGTGGCTACAGAATCCATACTTTTAAATAGCAACAATTGATTGCCATTCACAAAGGGCTGCTACTCAGTAGGTGTATCATAAATATTTGCAGAATTAAAGAGATTTGCATTGGTAAGTAAGCTAAGGCATTATGTGTCCCGGTCATGTTAAGACTTCATTAGGTAAGGTAGTGAGTGGTTTTATGTCACTGGAAGCCTAAGCAAAAAAATGAGCTATATGTGTAGAAGAAATGAACTTTAACTCTTAGTTTTTATGTGCACTAGCTTTGTTAGTCTTTGATAAGTACTCACCCTTTCTGCACTTCCATTTCCTCATCTATCTAGTGGAGTAAGTAACTGCAGCCTCAAGGGGTTGTGGTGCACATGGTGAAATGGCAAAAATGAAAGCACTGGGCTTGATAGTTCAGGAGCATAATACAGAGCCATATATTTTATTTTTCTTCCCTGAGGATTTGAAAGGCAAGACTGAGAAAGTGGGAATCAATCTGTATAAATTGGGGAGGGGACAAAGGTGTAGGATGAAGCAAGAAAGCCAAGAACACATGGGTTGTGGACCTGGGGGATGAAGAAGGGAAGGGGCAGTATTGCTTTCTAGTATTGTACCATCTGAGTTTCTCAGATTCAGAAGCTGGTCTTCAGCATGTTAAACAGCTCATTAATTTTATGAGTTTTTCTCAAAACTTTTTTTTTTTGTTCCAGGGAGTATCAGATAGCCAAATGGTACAAAAGGTTTTCTCTTGTCTGAAATACCTGTGTTGGCATTACATAAAGCCAGAGACTCCATAAGTTTCCAGCTGGGAGAAGTTACAAGAAGCCAAAGGTCTCCCCCTTGGGCAGGGAAGGTTCAGTACTAGATCAACTTTTGCTTGCCATTACAGTGTCTGGCACATAGTGCCCAATAATTATTTATTGAATGAATCAAAGTATCACTTTTGTTTTCAGAAGGGGTGAGTTGCCAGAACAAAATTTATCTTTTTTTAAACTGTTTTGGCTGGTATTGTATAGTCACAGCCATCAACTTTGCCCTCTAGAAGTCAGCAGCAGAAGGCAGACAGATTGCCAAAGGACAAAGAGACACATGAACAAGCATTGAGCAAACACATATATTAAAGGCCCTCTTCAAGCCAAGGAGTAAGTGCCTTTTACTTAGTCATCACTCTCTCACTCTTTGTGCACTTAGTACAGAGAGGCTGGCATTTCATAATCCAAATTCCTGGCAAATTTTCTACAAGTCTGCCTTCACAGAGATGTGCAAATTAATTTAGTGAAAATGTAGCCATGGATTCACAGGCCCAGAGAACACAAGGTCTGTAAAGGCTTTTGACTTAAATCCCTTCATTGTACTCAGCAAGAAGAAGATAATTGTTCAGGGTCACAGAGTCAGAGACTAAGCTGGGACTTCAACTTAAACCTTCAGAACCAGTGCAGTTTCTCTTCTATCTCATTGCCCATTGATATGTGAATTACTGATGTGAGGAGTGTATAATCAATCCATGTCCACATATTAAGTCAGAACCACAGAGACCTTGATTTGCTACTGCTTTACTAAGCAGGTTTGTTACATTTGCTATATTCTACTTCTATCTTGATAATATCCTATAAAAACAGACTTCTCTTTAAATTCTCTGGACCATAATTATCTAGTAGAACTTTCTGTGAGTTTTATATTTGCACTGTTCAACATGAAAATATTAGCCACAAAAAAAAACAGAGTTTGTTCACTTGGTCAGTAACAAATGACTTTCCATGAGAACACAAGTTTTGATCAATAGGAGCAATATGACTTGACACAAGTAAGGAGGATACTGGGAGTATTCTCTAAAGCAATGTCTACCTGAAGAAAGTAACAGAATGGTTTTACGGGGTGATAGAGAGAGGAGAGTGTGCATCATAGCTGGTAGAGGAGGTGTCCCAATTGCACAGATGCAGTAAATCATTAGGCTGACACATAGGTCACATGTTATGGTAATGAAGCTATAGTTCCAGCTAGGGTAGAGGTTTTAGCATGGTAATGAGAAAAGTTCATTGTGATTGATCTGTAAGTTGTTGGGGTCTGTCAGGAGCTGTTTTTAACCAGTGAAGTGACTACACTCCACACAAAGTTTAGGAAGAAATAGACTGCAAGTAAGTAGGCTGTAAAGTAGGCTGATCATTCAAATTGATTAAATTTCTGGAGACTCTCCCTGTCTGTTACAGTAGCCACTAGCCATATGTGTTTTCTGAGCATTTGAACTGTGGCTAGAACTACTGAGGAACTAAATTTTAAATTTCATTTAATTTTGGTTCATTTACATTTAAATAGCTACATATGGATGATGGTACCTACTATATTGATCAGCACATCTGGGAAATCCGAATGAGAATTCCTGCTTTGCTTTTCTTCTATGACTTATGAGGATGGAGGGAGGTGAATTCTAACAGTGTAGAATGGTAGAAAGAACTTCAAGATCAGACAGACTTGAGTTCAAGTCTTAGCTACATTACTCAATAATTCTCTGCCCTTAAGCAAGTCCCTTTTTAACTTGGAAACTTAGTTTTCTCATCTATAAAATGTGGAGAGTAGTTTCTAACGTCACAGAATTTTGAGGCCAAACCATGTGGGATTGTCTAGCACAGGGCCTGGCATGGAACAGTGCTTAGGGTCTGTGAATTCTATTTTTTTTCTCTCCTGTTATTGAAGGCCACCAGCGAGCCAGGGAAGGGAGTACTAGTAGGTGTAAGAGTGGTTTTGAAGATAAGCACTCCCCAGGAAATAAAAGGGCCCATGGTTACAAGCAGGGTGGAGAAGGAGGGTTAGAGGTGGAGGTCTAATCAACAAGGCAATACTCCAGGCAGTCTAGAGGAATGCCCTATAGCAAAGGGAAGCCAAGAGTTGAGGCAAGTGAAGAACCTAGGGTTAGGAGTCCAGAGCTCTGAGTTTTAGATCCTACTCTAACAGCCTCTGATCTTCTTTAAGCCTCAATGTTATTATTCATAGAATGAGGTAGTAGTGTGTCGTGATAATTGGGGGGAAGTACTCACTAAAGTATAAAATCTCAAAATTTCTTTCATTTTTCTATGTAACCCAGACTGTTGTATTTATAACATTAGCAGTTTCCTTGACCCTTAGGGCCCAGCCCTATCATCTGGCCCCAGAGTAGAATAGTGGATTTTACCAGCCTTAGTTTCCTCCCCTATCAGCAAATTCTCCTCTCCAATCTTCTTAAGGCTCAATTATTAAGTATTCCCAAAGCTCTTCTCCAAGTATCGTCTTGTGGAAATCATCCTCACTGTGTCAGGCCTCCTTAAAAGTCACCTCCTTCATAAAACACTGTCTGATCTGTTAAACTAAACTGACAGCTTTGTTTTTTAAGTAGGACAATGGGCCATGGCAGGTGCACAAAACTTAGAGTTGGAAAAAGCAGGATTTTAGGTAAATTACTTCATTTCCTAAGGCCTCAGTCTTCTCCACAGTAAAACAAGTGTGGTAGCACTTATATTCCAGAGTTATTGTGAGCATTTAATTCATTTAATAGGAGAAAATAAATGTGTCAGCAATTTGTAACCTGTGAAGGGCAGTACACAGCAGAAATTAGCTAATGAAGTTTTATTCTACTTATACCTCTAGGGAGATATTACTTGTCTGCTGTGTTTTAGAGTCAGATATTGACCTGTCTGTCTCCCTACCCAGATTGTGACCTCCTGAAGGGTTCAGACTGTATCTTAGTTGTGTCAGTATCTTCAGCCCCAAGGGTAATATCTG
The DNA here is from genome assembly GCA_963573385.1 of Cacajao melanocephalus. Lineage (NCBI taxonomy): Eukaryota > Metazoa > Chordata > Mammalia > Primates > Pitheciidae > Cacajao > Cacajao melanocephalus. The sequence goes on along the minus strand of CAUYLG010031480.1, from coordinate 29,482 downwards.
GCACAAAGCAGATACAAAGTCAGCCTACAACAACACATTTAACCCATACAGAGCTGAATCTCAGAACCAATAACATTTTTTTCATTTTATAATTCAGTCGTAAAATAAACCTTTTTTCTGCACAGAAACTACTGTTACTGCTCAGTTTTTCTTGGCTGCCAGGGAGCTCAAAATACAGCAATTATATTTGCCATGCTAGTCTGGCTTAGTCCCTCTTGGGTCTTTATTTTCTCCCATTCATGATTCACCACATATCGCAGGTGCTTTTGAATGTAAAATGTAGCAAAACCTTTGTGGAACTGAATAGTAATTATGTCAATGAGTATTAGAGTCAGACACACCAGATTCAAATTCTGTCCCTACTATTTTCCTGCTGGGTAACTTTGGACAAGTTATTTTATTTTATATATATTTTTGATCATCAGGTTCTCTCATCATAAAATGGTGGCAAAAATTTCTAACTCAAAGTGATGTAAAATTGAATGAGGCAAGGCACAGCACAATACTCTCCTCTAATCCCCAGATTAGGAAACTGAGGCTCTGAAAAGTTCTGTCACAGTTAGTAATTGATTCAAGCCAAAGATTCTCTATGTCCTTCCCTATATTGTCCTTTAGGTTGCTTGGGGAAGTAAGGTTGGGGGAAAAGATGATATATACAGAGTTCTATAACCTTCATCCCCAGGATAATTGGAACTGAGTAATTCGGGGACATCAGGCCAAAAAGCCTTCTGGAAACAGACATAGTTGTTGTTTTTCAGTGACAAGGAGAAATGAGGAGGGCTTATGGATCCCAAGAACAATGTGGATAAGGAATATAAGGCTTCTTACATTTAAAAAAGCCTGCTAACAGTCTACAGTTCCTCTCCGGATATATTATCTAATTCTAATGCTCAACACAGATATTTGAAGAGTGCAGAGCAGATTCAAATTATACAGATGATATCCACATTTCAGAAAGGATACTGAAGCCCAGAAAAGGAAAGGCCTGGTTTTAGATTATGCAATGAGCCTGTGCCAGAGTCATGCCTTATTCCCCTATCTACTTTCCTCCCAGCCCAGTACTCTTTCCACTGTTCCTGCAGCCAACTTTACAACAGAAGGCCTTAGAGTGTTAGGTGAGAGAAAAGAGGTGGAGACAGGTAGTCTGAATAGAAAGGGTAACTACTTCACTCCCTTTCCAAGGAAATAATATCAGCCTGGCAAGCAGCTTCCTGTGCTAACCCACCATAGATAAACTTTCAACATCTGCCTCCCATTATGGGCCTAGGCAAGAGGATAGCTTAGGAGGTGGAGAAGGAGAGCAAGCCATGCCAGTACTAAAAGGAAGCTTTTGGACTATGACTGATAAACCATGGCTTCCCTCAGGTCAGCTTGGCAAATAGACCCTAAGAATCTTCTCTGGGTCAGACCCTTTATGGGTCCAGTGATGACTGTCTGCTGGCCCTGTCTCCAGGGAGCTCCCAGTCTGGTGGGCATGACCTCCAAGATCAGTTACAGCTTTAATACTACACAGAGTATCTAAGTGCAGCAGAAACAATGAGATGGGGCAGGAGAGAGAGAAAAACCTATAAGTATAACTGCCACCCCATCCCTATTCCCAGGGACTACCCTAACCAAGATTAGCACAGTTTGAGGGTCCTACCTGCATCAGCAGGTCTGGAAGCCATAATAGTAATAACAATAATTATTATTACATTTGAGCAAGGCACTGACCCAAGAATTTTTTTGTTTAACTTATTTAATCCTCACAGCAATTCTATATAAAAAGCATGTTATATCATTTTTTCAGATAAGGAAGCTAATGCATAAGGAATGCCTCAGGAGACTATAAGGGCACTAAGTCAGCTTAATTCTGCAAACGTGCTAAATTCTGTGCTGTTGCTGGGAATACAGAACACCATGGGAATACATAACCTCAGTCATGTGGGAGAGCAGAAAGTTAAACAATTAGTTTATTTATTATTAGTTAGGCAATCCCCAGTTTTATATACAGTGCCTACTATATACCAGGCACTGTGCTAAGTACTTAGGGTAGATGATAAACAGTGTTATAGTGCCGAGTGACAAATGCCGTGGCAGGAGTAAGCATGGAGGCTGTGATATCTCAACTGGGAGAGTGGCAGGGGGAGTCGCTTAAGGGATCCTAGAGAAAGTCGTCCTTTGGGCAATTGCTACCCTTCAGATACTTAGAAGAGACTAGCCCAAGCTCCTCCTTCTTAACTAAAAAGCCCGATCATTCAACCATCCCCTCTGATCCAAGAAAGCCCACAGTTTCATACTTTTTAGGTTTAGGCCAAGGTTGAGGGGCTTTATGCCCACAGGTAGGTCAAAGTATTCAGCCCCAGAAACCTCCCTCTCATTTCCCCTTTCCCAGGCAATATGTACAATTGGTCTGTATGGCTTGCCTTAAAAAACATTCTGCATGATGCCTAAATAGGAAAGAAACTTCTGGCGTCTCACTGCAGCCTATCTCATTGTCTCCATGGGGAGTACCTTCAGACAGCTCTTGCCCGGAAGTTTTGTCTGCAGCAATTTTCTATCCTTTCATCATATTCATATTTATTACAAGAGCATAAGCAGTGTCTGAAAGTCTGTCTGCTCAGCACAGCAATGAGATTTTTTTAAATTCATAGCAATTTTTTGGACCAAATACTCTAACCCTCAGGAAGAATGTGTGTCTATGTATTTATATACAGGTATGTGAGGAAGTGGAGAATTTTGTAAATAAATATATGCAAGAAATTTTACGTGCTTGTAAGCATTTCTCTTTGTGTGTATGTATATGTATGTATATGAATATGAGCCGGTTTAGATATCTGCAAGACTTCTGCAAATTTCCCAAAAGGATGCACTCCATAAAATCATCTTTCCTTTAACTTCATGAATAAAGAGATAGTGAGTGATTGTTGCTAGCTGAGATGATTGCCTTCATGGGAATTATTTTCTGACTACTAGATTAATAATAAAATAAATGAAAATAATCACTGAATATAATTGAACCAGGTGCTGTGGCAAACACTACAGATTACCTCATTACATTCTCAGAACAATCTTGTAAAGGAGGCACTATTTTACCCTTGTTTTATGTATGAGGAAACTGAGGATCAGAGACATTGAGTCATTTGTTCAAGGTTATGCAGCTTAGAAGTGGCAAAGCTAGGATTCCAACACAGGATTCTGTGTCAGGGATCCCACTTGTAACCACTACACTCGTCTAGATTCAAATCAAGCTACCATCTAAAGTTTGGTGCAACTAGAGTATCTTATTCAGGATGTCAAAGACTAGAATGTGGAGTTAAGCATTAAAATGAAAAGCATCGGGAGCCACTGACATTTTTTGAACAGGAAAGTTCATAGAAAGCAATGTTTTGGGAAAATGAATTTCTGAAGAATGGAGACAACACCTTTAGACCAAGCATTTGTGTCTTTACTGCACTGATTTGTGTGATCTAAACAAGAACACAGGGAATAAATTGGGCTTTCTTGTGGTCCATGTCCTTTCTTGAGATCATGGCAGCCAGTCTTGGGTAGGGGCTGACATGGGAGAAAGACATAAGGTTTTGACTTTTAGAAAAAGTGACAGATGAACTTGCGACAGTTGCCTGGAGGCAGATTGCTAACTCATTTGGCCTTTAAGCTCTTCCAGAGGTTCTGACCTTATTTCTTCATTTTGTTTAAGTCTATTCAGATCTCACTCTAGTGCTATATAGTAGATGTGCAAGTCCTTTAACTTCTCTGAACTTCTGAAAGCCAGTTTTTCCTCTTCAGCTCTCTGCTCTCAACCTCCCTCATTCTCTCAAAATTCAAGTCTAAAATACCTCACAGGAAGTGCAGACAGGTAGACTGTAGGTTGTTTTTTTAAAATAACAACTCATTCTAGCTCACTGTAACAAGTCAAACAACACAGAGTTACATAAAGAAAAGGTTCAGTATTTCTCCCAAGTCCCTTGTCATCCCATTCAGCAGGTAACTGATGTTATCAGTTTGACATAATTCCTTCCATGCTTTTCTCCATGCTCCTGAAAAGATGTTCAGACAAATATACATACACATAGAATTATTTTTTCTAGACACAAGGGGCCATATTATACACATGTTTTTACAACATCATCTTATTTCATTCTCAGATGGAAAAAAGCAACTTACTTTGTTCAGTTAACATTAACAAGATTTTGGATTTTATTCTAGATCAGTAACCATTGAGAAAAGACCAACAGACTTGATTACAAAAAAATTAAAATATTTCAGATGGAAAAAAAGTTAAGTTTAATAAAGACACTAACCCTTTATCTTTCATATGAGTTGAAATATTTTTCCCAGTTTATTCTTTGCCTTTTGACTTACTTTGCTGTTTTTTTGTCAGAGAAAGTATTTGCTTCATCTTGAATGAAGGAGACCTTCTTAAACAAGACAGAAAAGAAAGGTGGCATGAGAGATAAGATAGGCATAAATTGAGTACATTGAGGAAAAAAAGCTAAGGCTTTTAAAGGGGCCCTATCCAGACAGAGGGAGGGTTTAGAGGTGAAAGCATATTGAAGAAGGCCAGAAGCCAGGGGAAGAAACAAAAGTATCAGATAAACATTCAGGTAGCTCCATTGAAGGCAGTTTGATCTGAAACTAAGGGTATGTAACTGTAACTAGCAAGATAAAGAGAGCTTATCTGGGGGGCAATGGTGATAATGACTCATTGTTTAAATGAGAGTAAAGGACTAAAAAATGACCCTCCCCAGAGAAACTCAAGTCTTCATCTACTTGACTGAAGCACTGACAGTGGTGGGAGAATGGTAAGAGATAGAATCTGGACAATTATATGGTCCCGAGGACACAAACTGTCTAAAGAGATTGCATCTAAGGTGGAGGGTGTCCGAGAGTTTTCTCTAACTGTGATCAGAATTTTTACAACCCTAAATGCTTTGTGGAATTCACCAAAGCCCTCTACCAACACTCCTCATCTCAAGCTCTTGGTAAGATGCCCTCAACCCAGGTAATTTTTGTGATCATTTTGGCAGTAGCATGAGCAGAAGCTTTTGGATCCTTACAGTGAGATTGTGCAGTGAGTTCCCGGTACTTGCTAGCTATGTGACCTTAGGCAAGTAACTTTCTGTCTCTGAGTTTCACTTTCCTTATTTGAACAAAAAAGGTTAATACTGACATCAAAGGTTTTTCAGAAAGAGTAAATCAGATAACAGATGCATATGAAAAGACTTCACGGAATGTAAAGGCCAATAAAAATATAAATTCTTACTATGATGCCAACTGAGGCAGATAGATAACCTGAAGTAAGACAGGCATGCCAAGCAGTAGCTTTCCCTTATTCTTGGCATCTGGAAAGCATTTTGGGCAAGAGGGGAGAGGTTATATGTATGTGACTAGATGGGCTCAGAGAAGATCCTGAAGCTCCAAGAACCCACCTGCTACTACAACTATGGCCCTCCATCCATGCAACTCATGGAGTGAATGGTACAGAGTTTGATGAGACATAATTAGGTGATGTCTAGTATTTATTCAGTACAATCAGAATTATTAATTCAGGTCAGAAAGTCAAGCAGAAAGTGTGTCATCTTATCATCACCAAAGGTGAGGAAGAGCCCAAACTCTGGAATTCCAGGAAGTACCAATAGATAACACTGAAAGAGTATGAAATCTGAGGGTCAGATGGATAGGCAAGTTTACATAAAGCAAGGCCACATAAATGTGCACTTTCAGAGCTGGCCAAGAGTAGGTGACTGAGTGGCCTAGGTAGGGGGTTCAATAAAGGGATTGTTAATTCTACCTTTGTATCAACTCTGGAACCAGACATCCTGGGTAGGTATCCTGGCTCTGGTGCTTACTATCTGTAAAATGTTGAGCAAATCAACTGATCTCTATGAGCATCAGTAATCATATTTATTTCACAGGGTTCTTTTGATGATTAAAGATATTAATATTTGTTAAGTGTTTACAATATTGGCTGGTGCATAGTAAATATTACGTAAGTGCTATTTAAAATAATAAAACCAATTTTCTTAGTAGGGCATGTAAGGTTTTCTTCTTAATCAGTTCCTATCTCTCCAGCTTCATTTCTTGCTGTCTTCTTTTAAAATTGCATTCCTCAAGAATGGAATAAGTAGAACACTGCCCAGTCATACTAGGTAATTGTATGTCTGTGTGCCTCAGCCTTAGCCTGGAATATTCTCCCTATCATGTTTACTCAATAAATTATTCCCTTTTCTAAAGCTATCTCAGGCATCATCTCCTCCAGAAGGCCTTTCCTGATTACTGCCACCATACTTCCCCACCCCCTTGAAGTAAGCATTATAATCTTTGGACCTTCTACATATTTCTGTAGAGATGGCTTAAATTTGTACTTCAATTATTTATTTATGGGACTATTGGCTGCAGTTAGACCACGAGATCTTGAATGCAGAGGCCATAATCTTACTCACTGATTTCTTTCCAGCCCCAAGCCCATAGCTTGGCACACAGTAGGAGCTGTAAGAATGTTGGCTAACAAGATTTGACTTCAATACATTTTTAATAATTACTAAACTTGTGTCATCTTTGCAACAACTCAGTGTAATAGATACTACAATTAGCCTCATTTTATGGATGAGGAACCTGAGATTGAAAGAGGTTAAGGGCGCATTAAGGTCTCACCCAGCTAATGAGTAAAAAGAGCTGGGACTTAATCTGAGGACTTCTTATTTTAAACACAGTCCTTTTTCCATGGCAAATGTTTTGTTGTCTGCTGTTTTTTATTAATAATAATGGTTAACGTTTATTGAGCACTTTCTTTTCTCCAGGCACTGAACTAAATGCATAACACAGATTATCTCATTTGATCCTCTCAACAATCCTCCAAGGCTTACCCCATTATGGTACCTATTTATGGAAGAGGAAATTGAAGCATAGAGAGGTGAAGGAATTTGCTCAAACTCACACAGAATTTGAACCCAGTGTAACTTTACAGCAACAGCTTTTAGCTATAATCCTCTACAGATTCTCAACTGAGACTTAAAGAGTTAATTCCTCAAGAATGCTACTACCAGTAAATGGGTTTTTGAATCTAGGTGTTGGTGCCGCTGAGGATCTTCTTTTTGCATCACAACATGTAGCTGCCTCAGTGGTCAAAAAAGGAAGAATTCTGTTTGTGGTGGGTACTTCTGGGGAATTGAGTTTAGCTGCTCAGCTTTGGGTATTGGGAATGTGGCTTGTAATGGCATGGATTTTTGAGAGGATGTAAAAGGGAAATTATAGGCTAAAGTTCATGTCCTGTCTTCTTTTCTCAGGGATTTGCACTGAGCACATGTTACCTACCCAGATGAGAAAAAAGGAAAAAAAAAAAAAAAAAAGACAGGCAGACACAAGGACAATGGGTTGGGGGAAAATCAGTTACTGAAATGAGGCTCGAGACAGGCATGCTTTCAGCAAGACAGTGTTTTCATCTTCCACTTATCCAGCTATAATCTCCCTAGACAAGTATTTATTTAACAGGAAAGGATGAAGGAGTTGATCATTTCGATTTTATTTATTTGCTGCAGCCATTGGAAGTTGCCCATCTTTGAGTCTGCAGTGATAAATAAGATATATTATCTGATCTCCTGGATTTATGAGCAAGGATCTGCAATTGCAATTGCCTCTGGGTGTCTAAGAAAGATGCATAAACAGAGGAAGGGAGCAACACAAAGAGCAGGATTTAGGAGCTTCCTGGATGGGAGAGCATTTGCTAAGTAGGCAAAGGGACTCACTTTTATAAAAGTGTGTGCTGGAGTTCACACACCAGAACCAACCAAGCCTGGTTGTTCAAGGGGCATCACTCAATCATTAAAAACACTGTGATGATCCTAGGTGTCCAAGTCTCTACCTGACAAGTTGATGTATCTTATTGTGAGACAACAGAATAGGCTGAAATAATCAGGCTACAGAGCATTGCAATGCTAGGCTTTTGAGCAAGCTAGGGAGATAGATGCCTACTTCTTGGCCTGAGAACGTGGGTAATGTATGTAAATCAGGGTCTCTGGGGTGCTTAATTTACAGATTGGGAAACTGAGGCTATGGTAGAATTTAGACTAAAAATCTTTGACTCCAAGACTAGTGTTCCTGCCACTTCTGTCGAGCTAGTTTTATTTACAGATAATCTCTGTAGTTGACTGCAGAGAAAATTTAGGTATTTGGGGAAGTTCTTAGCACTGGTGTGACTAGATAGTGCACAGAGAAGAATGAGAACTGTCTTTTAGCACTAGTGTTTCAAAACAGACCAGAGGTACAGAAAGAATAATGTATCTGCAATCAGAAGCCCCAGGTTTCAGTCCCACATTGCCCTTACCTAGGTGATCTTGAGCATACCCCATTTCTTCTCTGAATCTTAGTTACACTATCTGTAAAATGAGGCTAATAAAACCTATCAATGGGCAGAGGGACTGCCTGAGTTATGAAAAAGCTCTAGAAAGGTAGTAGGGTCTATGGATCACAGACCCTTCCTTTCAGATTTCCCCCAACATTTATCAGCCACCAAAGGCTTTTGCTTTTGCATTTAAATGGCTTTCATTTTTTGTCCAAAAACATCTGTTGAACATTTAACGTATGTAGAATGTCGCATTAGTGCTTTGAGAGATGGAGAGATGGGCCATAACCAGGCCAAAAGGCATCTGGATAAGTAACCAGCCTACAGTAAGAAAAGACAAATAAGTAATGATTACAGCTACAATCACTGAGCTGAAGGCCAATGGTGTGTGGGTCTCTGCCTCCAAAGCAACCTTTGAAAGAGCTTCATTTAAATCACTGTTAAATCCCCTCAACTAGTGCTGCCTCCCTTCAGCAGCCCCTTTTCCACACTGTCCGTAATGTACATGATCAGAAGATACTTGCTTGACATTACAGGATATCTTCATTTTGGCTCCAGTGACATTTTCTCTTACTAGTCCCCAGAATCAGTAGCCCATACTCCTTACACCTTGGTTCCTTGCATAGCCTCCCTCCCCGATATTTTCTCCCATTCCCAACATCATCCTTACTCCACTCTCTGCATCTGTCTTTGCCTATAGTAATCCTACTTTATCATCCTTTGGGTCCCAGCTACAATTCCACCTCTTCTTCCTCCAGGTCTGTCGCCTCTGAGCTCCTAAAATTAGAATCACATAGTTTTGCTGTGAGCTATTAAAACCTGAAGTGATTCCAGGCTATTTGTCCTGGAATCTGAACATTAACTCCCTGAATGCAGGAATTAAGTCACTATTCCCTCATGTATCAGAATCATTTTTTTTTCTTTTTGCCTCAAAAGTCAGGACTTGTTTGACACTAGTTTGGGTGCAACTCAAACATACATCCTTTGGTTGCCAACATATTGACATTTCTGGAATGTTGAAATAATTTCAGCAGTTTATGGTAGGAATTTTTCAACCTGTTTTTTAAAATAGAACTCTCTACTGCAGGTGAGATTTAACAGGGACTCATAGTATAGAAAACAGATAAAAGTAGAGCTATTTGGCTAAATGGAAGGCCATCCTTCTTTGGTAATTCCTAGGCTGTTTCTGTAGAATGCTCTTGGATTTCATGAGGCATAGTTTTATAATAACTCTCTCAAAAGACCAATAGAATTTGTTAAAATTAAGATACATACTTGGTGACTGTTGACTGGCAAATGTCATAACTCAGAGACCTGGGGGACCTGATGGGGGCTGTAGGTTTACGGCTTAGGTAGCTTGTTTAGTTTTCCTCTTAATAGGAGATAAGATTTACAACAACTACCCACAGAGAAAAGTTAAAAAAAAAAAAAGCTCCCAAGTCCCTAGGTGCCTGGTGAGAGAACTCTTCTGCCTAGGGAAAGGCAGAACGCCAGGACTGGCCATCAGCAATTTCCAGTACTCTGGTTAATTCTCTCCACTGCCAAGGATAACAAGTCCCCTTGTCTGAGAACCTGTTTCTCTCAGGGTCCATTTCTCACTCTTCAAAACTATTTCCAATAATCATCTTACGTGCTTTTCTTTGTGTCTGGCATCTAAAGAGTCAGTCGTTTTCTCTGTGGAAATCTAGCATTTTTAAAGAAAATATGAGCACATATTTTAGTACCCATGTAAGACAATACTTTGGCCCTTTCAGGGAACTTACACAAGGGCAACATCTATTTGGATGGCAAGATAGCCTGCATGATTTTTTTCTGACAGCTTCTCAACTTGTCATACATCTCAGTTCCAACAAACCAGATCTGGACCACCTTTGGGATGCACTGCAGGTTATAAACTATGCTTTCTATACTTGGAGTCCACAGAAATGCGCCAAGATGCACCTGTGCTGTAAGTCTAGCCATGTGGGTTCCAAGTTTTAATAATAACTAGCTAATTAGCACTCTTTTAAGTGTTTTGCCTGGATTTACTCATTTAATTCTTAAAACAATCTTATGAGATAGGTGCTGTTTTAACCCCATTTTTACATGGGATTGAGACACAGAGAATTCAAGGAACTTGCCCAAGGTCAGACATCTAGACAGTCACAAAGCTAGGATCTTAACCTGGGCATTCTCTGAATCCAGAGCCCCGTTTATTATCTAAACATTGTACACTCATATCAGTTTCTTATAGATGAAGAAACTGAAACCTTGAGAAAGAAAGCAATTTGTTCACATTAGTGAGGTGCTTCTCCACCCAACAAGAAACTATTTTAATCCCCTCTTGGGTTCTCTCTTGCCTTCCAGGGTATGAGCCAACGGGAGTAGCCGCGTGGTGGAAAGCACAATTGTATGAGAGGCCAGTGGTTTTGATTCAAGTTCTTTCTTTCTTAGTAAGTGTCTCTTTGACCCTGTGGAGGAAGAATCTTCCTTTCTCTGTATCTGCTTCCCCAATGGCAATATGATGATTTAGGACTATATTTTATGCCATTTTCAGTCCAAGTCAGAGTACAAATTATTTGCAGACTTTTGATTTACTTTAAAAAGCTCATCTGTATTTTTTTGTTTTCCACTCCATAACAAATATATCTTCATTTTAATATAATTCTTACAAATCTTCTAGTAAAGTCAACCATCTCAAGAAGAGTTTCCTTATAGTCTATGTACCTACAGTGCACTTGGGAAGACCCCTGAGGAATACTCATTTCCATTTCAGGGTCACTGAAGTAAAAGAAGTCTCCAAAGGCCCTCTCTGTTTTGACCTTTTACAATCTAAGTCATTACCTTCATTGCAGAAAAGCCAGTGTCCTGTCCTAGTTACTGCTTAATGCCATTCTATTATGTAAGGGAAAAGAGAGCAAAGATAGAAGGGCAAGCAGACTGAATATATCCTTCAAACTCTCCAAGGCTCTGCACTTATTGGTATAAAAAATATTTCAAGGAATGGCTTAGTGGAAAGTCGGTTCCCACTCTATTACAAACGAGTTGTGTGACCTTTGAATCATCTGTTACTTCTGAGGTCATCTTGTCTAAACACTTCCTTGAATGGAAGAGGAAACTGAGGCACAAAGACAGGATGGCCTTTGCCTGAGGTCGCAGGAATTGGCAGGGTTTGGATTAGAATCATGGCACTCTGTTAAATCTAGAGAATTTAACATACAAATTATACCAGTCACATTAAGCTCCTAGGCCTCAGTTTCCTCATTCCTAAAATGGGAAGAGAGGTCACTGGTCTATCTCTGAGTTGTTATGCTGATGTGATGAGGTAATTAATGCAAGATATTTTTGGACTGATTACTTATTGTGAAAGCCTCAGAAAGGAGAGGTGAGGATCTCTTAAAACAGACTTTCTCTTGCTACTGGTTGGTTTGGGCTATTGGGTTTGTTTATAATTAAGTTAAAACTTTGTCTATTTGGCCAGGCACGGTGGCTCATGCCTGTAATCCCAACACTTTGGGAGGCAGAGGCGGGCGGATCACGAGTTCAGGAGTACGAGACTAGCCTGACCAACATGGTGAAACCCCGTCTTTACTAAAAATACAAAAATTAGCTGGGCGTGGTATTGTGTGCCTGTAATCCCAGCTTCTCAGGAGGCTGAGGCAGGAGAATAACTTGAATCCAGGAAGCGGAGGTTGCAGTGAGCCAAGATCGCACCACTGCACTTCAGCATGGGCAACAAGAGAGAGATTCCACCTCAAAAAAAAATTGTCTATTTTATTTAACAAATACTTATATAATGCTTATTTTATGACAACCATTGCTCCAAGTGTTTTACAAATATTAGCTCAGTTAATTCTGATAATCTTATGAAGAGAGTTATAGTATTATCTCCATTTTACAGATGAAAGAATGGAGATGCAGAGAGGTAATGTAACTTAGTCAGAATCACACAGCTATTAAATGGGCAGAGAATAAATTTGAACTCAGGTCATATGCCTCAAAAGTTTATGCTCCTAATGGCTAGATATCATCTAGTCAGGTGAAATTGGTTGTGTGCAGGGTGGTGTCATAAAAAACTTAGATGGTAATCCCAGCGTTGTCCCTAGAAAGAGTTTAGTAATCTTGGGTTACTCATTATTCTCTATGCCTCTCCCTAACTGTACAATGAAATTTATCTTTGTTTTGCCCATTTCTTGTCCTTCTAAAGCCCAGAATTTCTTTCTCCACTTCGGAGACATTTCCTCAAGCAATAGCTTTGGTTTTCTTCCCTCAATCCTACTCCCAGCCCAACCTAACTTATCATCTTTAGGGAACAGTGTTCTCTCAGCCTGGAGAGTGCTCAACTTAGAGCAAATGATCTTTTACTTTTAGAGCCCCTAGATGCCTCAACAAAAGTAGAGCTTCAGGAAAGTTCACTTTGCTGTTGTTTGTTTTTATTAATAAGATAATTATTGTCTGTTGCTTAAATGTGATTGGGTTATTAACAGCATTAACAATTTATTTCTCTTCATTCTGTTTGTTTACTATCTATTTGGGGAACAGAGTGTGATTAAGCAAGCATTGTTGAACACATTTTTTGTTTTCTTTGTGCTATAAATGTTAATTTGAGAGGCAACTTAGGACCCCGTCACCATTTGCCCACATGAACCCTGGGCTCATCATTTAACCTTGGTGACCCTGAGTAGCCAACCAGCCAGGAAGCAGCCCCCTTGGTCACTCAAACACAAGGCTTGCATTTTTACAATAATGCAGTGTTGTGGAGCTGAAACAGACTTCTTATGTCTACCAGCTGCCACTCATTGAGATGAAGAAACAGGTCATAGTAGGGGATTGCCCATGAGCCCCCTGCAAGTGGCCAATACAGGGGTATAACTAGAGTAATGGAAGTCTTCTGAGGTCAGGCACTGGATCTTGTTTGTTTGCAATAGTCCCCTCATTATTGAACATAATGCAAAGCCCAAATATGGCAGTTGAAAATTATTGTGGATTGACTGACTGGCATAATCCAGGTCTCCTGACTTCCAGCTGAGAATTCTTATTGCTCAACCATATTTTTTTTTCAAATATTATTTTATGCAGCTTTGCAAATTGGCATGGTCATAGAAGCCCAGGGTATGAAAAAAATCAGGCTGTGAATAAGACATTTTTTGATTTAGTTAAAAACACCAAATTCTTCTACCTACCAGAAGCTCCAGCTCCTTCTTGCCCCAAATATGTTATTGTATCCAACATGGTGGGTGACAGAAAGGCTTTGGGAGTGAAGACCAGGGAGGGACATGTGGCAATTGAGGCAGCCAAGCCAGTATTGTGTAAGCCATTTTGTGTTTCTGGTTTAGTTAGTTATCTATTTCTATACAACAAATTATTCAAAACTTAGCATCTTACAAACAGTGCACATTTATTTTTCACAATTTATGTGGGTCAGGAAACCAGGCATGACTTAGTTGAGTGCCTCTGGGTCAACATCTCTCATAGACTACAATCAAGGTGTCATCTGGGATTGCAGTCATCACAAAGCTTGACTGGGGTATAATCAGTTTCTAAGCTCACTCAAGTGGCCATTGGCATGATTTAGTTATTTGTGGGCAGTTGGATTGAGGGCCTCATTTCCTCACTAGCTGTTTAAACAGAGGCCTCCATCAGTTCCTTGCCATGTGGGCCTCTCCATAAGGCAGCTCACAAAATAGCAGCTAGTTTCATCAGAGCAAGCAAGTGAAGTTGTAAGAGAGGGTGAGCAGGGTAGCAGTTAACAGTCTTTTGTTACCTAATCTTAGAGTGACATCCTATCACTTTTGCCATATTTTATGTTTTACGAGCAAGTCACTAGGTTCAGTCTATACTCAAAGAGAGGGACTTACGTAGGGGTATGAATACCAGGAGGTGGAGATCAATGTAAGCCCTTTTAGAAGCTGTCTACCACATTGAGTATTCCCAGCTGAAGTCCCTTAGCCTTGCACAGCGTAAGTACACCATGTGCCTAGAGGCAGCAAATGGCAGTGATCAGAACAGTGGAGAGTTTGGTTGCAGTCCCTGCTCCACCACTTACTGCATGATTTTTGTTGACTTAACCTCTATTACCTTCACCGCCCTCACAAACAAAATAGAGACATAATACGTACCCTACAGAGTTGTGGGAATGCAATGAGAATTTGGATTCAAAAGAGCTAATAATGTAGCAAGGAAGAAAGGTACAGTAATAATGGCAGAGGCTGTGGCAGTGATAACTTATTTTTCACCAGGCGAGGAGGTATACATGTATAAAGACTTGTACAGTTGCTTTCTAGAGACATTATTCCACTTTTGTTATATACATAGTGGCTCAGTCAGACTGCGGAGGAAGAAGGAAAGTGAACAAAAATTGCTTTGACAGGTTGGTACCTGAAATTCCATCATTGGTGAATATTTTTTTTTGTTTAAAGCAGCATTGCAAGTGGAAGCCCAGGAAGTATATCTGGTCTGCAGGGATGTTTTCTCTAGGTTACTGAATGTTTTAAAGGTATTTAAAAATTGAGAGATTCAGATAGAAACTGATTTTTCAGCCTCTCTGGAAAAATTGGAAGATCTGGCAACCTTGAGCTCTCATTCTGCATAGTAGCAACGGCTGGAGCTAAGTAGGCATTAGGTAAGTCACATGCTCACCATAGTCCCTGCCACACACAACACATACATATATGTTCTTTTATCCAGCCTGCTGTCATCACTAACCTTACTTACCTGGCCTCTATATCCATCTGAGTTTGTAACCTCTTGTCTAATACTTCATTCTCCGCTACCTCCCCAGGAAAAATAGCATGTCTCAGAAACTTTCCTATGGACAGCATCTAATGGAGAGTTGGGAGGGGAACAAGATAGGCAACATGAAGCGGGCAGGCAAAAAGATACAAAGGAGAGTGAGAGATACCCTTCATAATTCTGTCATCCACAGCCTATTGTGTCACCTACTAGAAGACAAACCAGGCGGATTTAAATGGCATCCTTTGTGAATTTGGTGTGATTTTTAAAATGTTGGATTTCTAAACGTAGTGACATTTATTTTTTTCCTTTCTTTATGTTAACTGCCTATTCAGAAACAGGCTGTTTTAAAAACCTGTATAAAATCAGGCTGTGGATTTGTAAGGCATTCTTCCTTGCATAGAAAATTGTCTCTTCTCTGCTGAATCTCACACTAAGGAAGACTGAGATTAACACCTTGCTGCTTCCTGGGCCTTTGTTTTCTTGGTCATAAATTTAGAGACTTGTGAAAAGTCTGAGATTCTCAAGCTGAGAGTTCATGGCTGGGGGATTCAGAGGCAAGAGAATCCCATGACATCTTATGAACAGTTACATGCATTATTTTGCAGACAGGATCCATATCGTTAATCAGTTTCAAAGGGACCCCGACTCCTTGCAGTGTAGTAAATGATACATTCATGGATTCATTCCACATTTAGTAAACATTCTCTAGTCACTCATTCACTCAAAAACTATTTGTTGAGCACCTACTGTGTACAGGATACTGTCTTAGCCACTGGGGATATGTCTTTGGAGAAATTAGAAAAGAATCTTTAGTGTTTACATTTTAGTGAAGAAGGCAGAAACAAGGAGAATAAGTAAAATACTTATTATGTTAAAGAGTGGTAAGTGCTAAGCAGGAGAGAAAAAAAGCAGAGCAGGTTGGTAAATGTTATTTTAGAAAGGATGGCCAAGGAAGACAAGAAGTCAGTGAAGCCATGTGAATATATTAAGAAAGTGGAAATGGCAAGTGCAAAGGTCATACTGTATCTGGATTATTGAAGGAATAGCAAAGAAGCCAGAGTGGCTGGAGTGAGTGAGCAAGGCAAAGAGTACTAGGAGATGTGGCCAGAGAAGTCATGGGGGAGATCATAAAAGGCCTTGTGGACCATTGTAATGAGTTCTCAGTGCCATTGTCTCTGCTGCTCTTTAAACCACTCCCTAGCTTCTGACACTCACTTTTGTTATTTCCTTAAACTGCCTTCGCTATCTTCCCCAGGGCCCTGATTCAGTCACTGCCTTCTCAATGTGAGATTAGGGCTGCTGCTGCTGCTTTCTCTCCTGACCTATTCTTGGGCTTTCTGCACATCCTGATTCTCTTGGAATCTCCTAAGAGTTTCTACAAAGCAAGGCCCACATTATGCATTGTTGAAGTCCCAACATCTGGCCCAGAGTTAACAAAATGTATGACTGAGAAGAAGCATTCAACTGAAGCTTGTTAAAGGAACTGAATTTGCTACCTTGAAGTTGTCTCTCTGGACCTTGCAGGCCACAGCCCAATCCTCTTCTAAGCTACCACCAGTTAAACTATGATATGTCAAGCATGATAATAAATGATTTCATTTAGCCTTCACCACAACTGCTTTTACAGATGAGATGAGAAAACCGAGGTTCAGAGAATGGGAAAGGATTTGCCTAATATCACATGGTAAGTCAATGACAAGGTGATAGGTGTTGTTGATGCTGTTGGCCATATCAGTGGGGATGGATTTCACTCTCCTCCCAGCCTAGCATCAATTCTCATGCTTAATAGCATACCTCAGCAAGATGGCTTTCAGATGTGAGGGGTGGAGCCTAGGGCTATTCCATAGACTTCAGAAAGAAAAGTTTAGTGCTTCAAAATCAGAAGGCAATCCCCTTTAGAGACAGACCCTCTTGGGACTGAATACCGTCTCTGTCACTGATAACCATGTGAACTTGAGCAAGTCACATCTTCTCCATTTTCATGTCTATGAATTAAGACAATAAGACCTACCTTGGATAGGGGTTATAGAAGGAGTGGCCAGTGGATTGTGAGGATTAAGTAAGATACATGTATATAAAATAATTTAATACCATATCTAGCACACAGTTTAGGTACTCATAGAATGACAGTTTTCTTACATATCAACCTTTGATGGGCCTAACTTCATTCCTGCTGCAGTTGCTGGCTCCTGATATTTTCATGAACATTCTCAACTTTTGTTCAGTCTTTCTGGCTTGTGCATAAGTGGGATAGTCTTGGTGACACCAGCTGAACTCCAAACTTCCTCACATTATCTCTTGCACCACGAAACTTTGACAACTGAGCACAGCTGACGAAACTACCATTGTCTTCTTTTCTCAACTCAGTGTTCTGTGTTCCTGAAGATAGGGCCCTTTTAAGAGTTTCTGAAAGGCTCTTTAAGCTCCTTTTTACCTGACTATCCGTATTGGCAGACTGTGAATTTGGATTGGTAATGATGGTCATCATTATGTCAATTATTTATATTTACTTAAAATTTTATACTTGGCTGAAGACTTTTCCATACTTTATCTAGTTTCATCTTTTTGCTAGGCCTAGGATAGATAGGGAAAATTATTTCCATTGTGTAGATGTGGTAACTAAGACTCCACTGAGGCCCATTCCATCTCTTTATTTCCTCACCAGCACCAATGTATGCATGCATATATCCAGAGCTCTAAAGAGAGAGAAATCTGAGCCAAAGGAGTGATAGGTTTGAGGTGGCCTTTAATCCCCCTTCATAATCTCCGTTAGCCTTCCAAAGCCACCCCAAATACATGTAAATTGTACATAAAATCGATGTACTTGTCCAGGTAAATGCAGCTTAAAGATAAACCTCTTAGCTCCATTTCTTCTTACCTTCCCTAAGCCCCCTTATAAGGAAATTCTGGAAACACTACTGTTATGAAAGAATAGGTAAGACTCAAAGTTTACCCTCTTTTCCCCTCTTTCACTTTAGCTGGCACCATGACACTATATACCGACTCTGACATTGTTCCTGACGGAAAGACAGCTTCGAAGTAAACTCAGAACACCAGATGCAGAGGAACTCAGATAGGAATTTTTTGATCTGTCCAGGGCAAGGGGGAAGCTCTGGCTGTAAGCAGAATACATTAGGGCCTTAAGTGGATAAAAGACCTGCTTTCATTCAGAATAATGTTTCTTGGGAGTTGCCATGGAGACTACCTATGTACATCCAATACCCAGGTGCCAATTATGCTAGGGGTGGGACACTGGCAGGCATGTTATCATGAGAAAGCAGTTGTTCTGAAGCAGAGGGCTGCAGGTTAGACTTAAAATGGTGGTTCAAAGCATTTAATGCTCAGTTTTCAGGGAGACTTAGCCTGGAAAAGTAATACAGAAGAGCCATTTTTTCTTTTTATACTTCGTTCCTCTTTCCATTCTTGACCGCAGTGATATTCCTAGAATTTATGACATGGTTAATTGTCAGACATCACCTAGAAGATTGTGTCAGGCTCTGAGTTCTACACTTTAATGGAGACACAGAAAATTAGAAACTCATCCAAAGGGGAATAAGCATGCTGAAGAGTGATATCACAAAGACCTGGGTAAAAAACAATTGAAGGAAATGAGGCTGTTTGGCTGGAAGAAGCGAAAACTAATGGGGATACGGCATCTGCAAGGTATCTGAAATACTTCTTATCAGGTAAAGAGAACAGCTGGGGGCTGGGGAACCCCAGGAGATAGAACAAAGACCTGTGGATTGACTCCACAGGGAGCCAAAGTTTCGCTCAATACAAAGAATAATTTTATCTCAGAGCAGTGCATGGATGAAATGGGCCATGTTCACAGGCAAGCATCTCCCCATCATTCTTAAGTGTTCTGAGAGTGACCTCTCCCATCAAGTGTTTGATGAGGGGATTGAAACCTGCCTGTTCAGGTATGAAACCCTGTGATTCTGTTAATTCTGATTGATTAAGGGCTTAAAATCCATGCATCCTGATGACTGGTGTTGCACTTTTGATCTCAAATCCTGCCTTTTTGATGAAGGTGGGCACAAAGTCCAGTCCCAAGCTCTGGAAAAAGTAGAGATCCTGCCAAAGGAAGATTTCATCCCCATTTTCCCAAACCTAATTTTCTCAACTCATAAACATTTGCTACCATTATATCCACCATAATGCTGCTGCCCTAGACTGCCTAAAAAATGCTTAAAGAAATAAGCTCATAATGTGAACAGTGTCACAATAAACATACACGTACATGTATCTTTATAATAGAATAATTTATAATTATTTCAGAACTTAAAGTATAATAAAAAAAGAAATAAGGTCATAGAAGACAGAATTTTGAGTGTGTTTCTTGTACCCTCTGACTGCTTTCTCTTTAGCTTATCTGATTTCTTTTCAACAGTAGCAACTACAGGCTATATGTTTCGTGGGTTGTGGTACAATTGTAAGAAGCAATAATTTCCCTTCTGTAAGCTAGCATGCAGGCAAGCTGAGCACCTACACTGCTTCTCAGCAGACTTGCCTCACATGCACCAGTTGCTTGAAGAGCTTAGGCTTCCACTTATTTTACTCAACAATTAATTTTCCTGATTTGGACAGGAAAGAAAAATAGGGGTGGGGGACAAAAAGAGAAAACAATCTAGAAAGTGCTGAAGAGGAGGGGTGACGGGGGCACTAAAACCACTGCTATGTAACCAGCCAACAGTGATACTACATGTTTATGGGCTTTGGTTGCCATGGAGACCGTTACGTAACTCCAGCTGGTGGTGAAATTTCATACCACTTGTGGTGGCGAGTGATATTTCAGCCACTTAGGGCTACTTTTAAAGAGAACAAATAAAGTAGCTGAGGGGCCCTTTGTCTTGCTGACTACAACCCTGCATGCCAGTCATTTTCCAGTTTTCTGTGTGTAGCAAAATGTTTCCAATTTTTTCTCTAAGTAGAATTAGGTACTTACTCCTCTTCTCAGCCCAAAATGGCTAGGCAAAAGGCTCAAAGTAAAAAAAGAAAATAAATAAATAAAAAGCCCCCCATTTGGAGTGGAAAGCCTGACTGGAAAATTTCAGCTTGGAAAGCTTGTTTTTTGGGAAAGTTATGAGTTGAGGGGAGGGCCTTATTTTTCACTAGCACAGAGTCCAAAAGCTTGGTATGTTCTCTGTGTTCAATCTCTCCCTTTCTCTTGCTCACTCTTGCTCTCTCTCTCTCTCTCTCTCTCTCACACACCCACACACACACATATGCACACACATACTTGAATTTATATGCGTTCACATGCACTATCACATTCAATTTCATTCTTTCTTCTAAACGCTTATATTCACATGCATGCTCATATAGATTCATACCACATATTCTATGAAAAACATACGCATTTGATTGGACATACAATTCACACAAAAATACACACATGCTTGAACATAATTCATTCACTTATAAGGTGTACTTTGGGTTGTTCACACACAACTCACTCATGTATTCTCAAATACACATGCACCCTTAGACACTTACATAGTAGGCTGAACCTTGTGAAACTGCCAATGTTAGAGTTTTCTTTACACACAGTGACATGCTGAAAGTCTCTCACCCATACACATTATATCACTCACTCATTCATATATCACTCACTCAGTATGGAGGCCCTTTGGACCCAAAATTGTACTGTGTGTAAGCTGCTGGTTTTCCATCCATGATCTCATTGGGTCCCCAGAAGCCACCTTGAGAATGGAGGCAGGAATAAGGCTATTATTTCTATTACATAGGTGAATTAAATGACAGAGTATTAAGACTGGCCTGAGTTCACACAGCAAGTACTAAGCAGAGTCTGGAACTCAGAATATTTTGATGCCAAATTCAGTGCTATTGCCCCTGTGGCACCTACCTGTCATAGGTAGAGTGGAGGCATTTTGGTGAAAATACTCCGCATGAGGAATTGAGAATGTAAACTTTTGCCTCTGGTGAGCCATATAAGAGGTCAAGATCCGGATTTAGTTGGTGTCTCTGGCCTCTTTCCTATCTCATCTAGCACTTGAGTAGAGGTCATTCCATTTAGCCAGATCAGCACTTCCCTCTGCTTCTCTAATTCTCCTCTGCCTCCCACTCTGCCTTGCTTCTCTGGTCAGTGAGAAATGCCAGCCTCTATGACACTTACATTTTATTATTGCTTATAGAGTGACAACAGCTTGCCTGCATGGTGTACATAGAAGCAGGAGACTCAATATCTTCCTGGAAGCTGAAGCAACACATTTATGCTGTCTATACTCCAGATAAATTGATAAGGAAAGAGTATTTCAGAGTCAGTTGGGTTCTCAGGACAAAGACATCTCTTTGATTCTGGAGCAGTTGAATTCTAGAGTCAAAGTTGCCTGGAAATTTCTAATCTTAGAAGCTTCTGAGAGCCAAAGATTTAGGTTGAATGCTAGATCTGAAAGTCTCTGGAGTTAGAGATTTGGATCTAAAATATCAGAATAGAGATAAGAGAACCAGGATATATTTTGTCATAGAGAAAGAGTGGTGTGAGGAGCTGCATTAGTTAGCCAAACTGGGCTGGCTAGCTTGTTTTTGCTTCTGCAGATCTACTCTTCACCCTCCTCCGACCTGCTCTCTGACTCAGGAGGCCAACTTGTACTTTAACAGGTTCCAGTGCCCTCTAGGTTTCAGTTTGGTTTGCTCATGGAAAGCCCTGGCATGAAACAGGAGGATGAGAGAAGAGTAAAATCAGGGTCTTTATTATCCCAGCTCCCTCTGTGTGGTGTCACTTTGAGCTGGCTGCTTCTCTCAACCACGGATTACAATGTCTCTCAATGCAGCCTGCTCCACAGGAATCTTGCTTTCCAGATTTCAGTAACTGCCTCTTCCCAGCCTGCCAGGCTTAAAAGTGGTGACAAAGCCCACTGTGAGTATTTCACCATGCCTCCTGGTTCTTTTATACACCACTCACAACTTTGTAAATTGTCTCTTTAGTAAACTTGAATTCTCCTAATTTGCATGTGCTGTTTCCTCGTGGGACCAAAGTATAAGAGAAATCTGTGGGAAGCAGATTTGTGATTGCCCCTCTGAGTTCTAGACCTAAGTTAGGGGGAAGAGGAACCTGGTTTGATTTTTCCTGTGTTGGCTAAGGTGCCTTAAAATGCCCTACCCTTGTTATCCTGGGGACTTTCTCACAGTGGCCCTTTAGTAATACTCAAGACAGTTAGCTGATTGCCTTTCTAAGTCACAAGCACATTCATATTGAGGGTTTTGCCTCACCCATTGTGGAAGTGTGTCCTTTCCATTATTTCAGTTTGCTTTCTACTTCATGTCTCTAACGAACAGAGTCTATGGCCTGTTCATATATTTTGCCTATGAGCTCCGGAAAGGGCCCAGAAAAAAATTATTGATGAAACTGCACAGGGCTGTTTGAGGGAGGTGAGATGCTAAGGGGTTCAAACATGGGTCAGGGAACAAAGACAAAGGAAAGCCTTTCTGCTACAACTGTCAGCATTTTCATCCGAGTTGCCTGAGCCTGCCCATGAAGTTTACTGGGTTTGCCCTTCTAGTGTCAGAAAGGCAGAAACAGATCCAGAGAAGGAGAGATATTTACTTGACAAAGGTTGCACAGCAAGTCAGGGCTGGAATCAGATGAGGACTTGAGAATCTTTGGTTCCTGCTGCTGGCTACACCATTTCCACTGAGAGCTCATGGCCCCCAACTCCTTCCTTTCATCCTTATCTTTAAAGGTAGGAGTTGAGGAAGGAAGACCACTTTCTTGACTTCACTTACCTCCTAGCAATCCACCAATGTTCTTGGATTATCATTATTATTATTATTATTGTGTGTGAAAGACTGAGGAGGGCGATCTTAGCCATCCTTAATCTGGGGCATGCTCTTCTTCCCTCTTCCCATTTTCCCTATCACTGTTCACTATAATAAGATTCTATTAGGATAGGAACTTCAGGGCTATTTAGAACAGAAGTTTTAAAATTATGTTCCCCCAAGGTGCTTTAGGGATACCATGGGGATGGTTGTGAAGGTGAATATAGTAATCAGGTAAGGCTCCAGGGTAGAATTCCCTCCCCTTAACTGCTACTACTCCTGACATCCCTTCAACCCACAAAAGCAACTCTGGTTTTTTAATTTTGGTTTTGTATATTATAAAGGAATTGTTGCCTAAAACAATCCTAAATCAGTGGTTTTGATTTACTTCAACTCCTTTGTTTTACAGGAAATTGAGACCCAGAGAAGGAAAATAATTTGTTCACAATCACACAGTAAATCAGTCAGTATTAAGTTCAGTCAGGCCAGGACTAATGAAGATTCTCTTTATATGACCCTAATTAGACTATCATTAAGCATTAACCTCACAGCCTTCCCGGCCAGCAGTCTTGGGATGAATAGGGGCAGGAACCAACACATTATGCCCCAGATCTTAGAGTATATGGCTCTGAAAAGAGAGCTATCATTTTGGTGCTCATGGTGCCTGCAGGGAGAGGCCCATCGTGGGTAGCTGCTTGGCATGCCTAGGGTTGAATTGCACAAGGCTGCCACCTCTGGCCTGGCAGCCTTCCCTTCTTCATCCAAGGTCCTCAGTCTACCATGGAGGTTTCCATCCAATCAAATACATTTTCAACGTGGAATACAAGCTTCAGCCATCCTAGCCACCACACAGTGATAGCTAGGCAGGGGTAAGAGGGGTGTATATGAGGTGGTTGGTGGGGATACTGTCTTCTAGGCTAGAGAAACACTTTGGCTACTGCAGTAGCAAAGTGGTGGCAGAAGCTGTGTTTGGGGCAAAGTATATTTGGGGAACATTTTAAAATAAATTTAAAACTTCTTACAGATCACGGTCCACTGCCGAAGAATTTTAATATGTTGCTCTCTTTTCAGGCCTAAATCAATGGACAAAATGGTGAGGTAGGAGAGTTACAGCAGTGGGCAAATAGGAATCCCTTGCATCCTGTTTTAGCACGTAAACTGCGCTGGCCTTCTCCCAGTGGGGTTTCACGTCAGTGTCCTGTACTTCCTTTTCTCTCTCCTGGGTGTTCCGGAAAGAAGACTTTGGGGCAGTCAATCATTTATGACTCATCTCTGAAGTGCGCTTGCGTGCTGTGGGCTGAGGATATTCTCAACTGTCAAGGCTGATTTTTCTGAAGCATCACTGGGCACTTAGATGCCCAACAAAGCAATCAGGGTAGAACTAGGGAAAATATTGGTGGATACTGTCTGAAATTACCAGAATTAAAGTAGTGAGAGAGTAAAGTCCAAAGTTTCATCCATTTCTTTCCCATTCTACCCTGGAGCACTACTGCTGGGTGAGGGATAACCAAGGGCTGACTAGAAAGCTTTGCCTGCTCTCTGAAATATGGATTCTGATTCTGAGAGAGAAAAAAGTGAGGTCAAGAGAAGAAAATACACTACTCTTTGTGTATCAGGTTTATCTCTCCTCAAGGATAGGAGAAAATTGTGAACTGACTAGTGGAGGCAATTTTGACCTGGGAAGAAGCAATTTAACCTGGGAAAGGGCAGACAGAGACATGGGTAATGAGGGTACATGTCACACAAACTGGAGAACTTTGGCCAGCCCACCAAGGAATTAAATTAAACTGATAGTAGGCAGTAACATACATATAACAGCACAAATTGCTATGTATTAGGAAAGTAGGAAAGAAGTTTGGAAAAGCAAGGAGAGAATCTCAACTGCTGATAAAACAATCTGAATGAACTTCCTAAAAATGTGGAAATTGTAGACTTTGTGTGGATTGTTAGGTGTGAGTGGAAACTGTTTATGGTCTTCATAAGGGTGAAAACTCAGGATAAAAAAAGGTGGCATTGGACTCAAGTTACACCTCCTTCGCTAGCTTCCAAGTCCTAAGTGCCTTACAGTGTCCAGCCTGCTGTTGGCATTCAGCAAAGGAGATTTATTATTACGCTCATTGGATGAGACAGGCAGGAGTCATGAGTCTTGGCAGGAAAACTAGGCCAAAAGATTTGCTTTAACTAAAAGTCATATAACTTGAAAGGTTTATTGCTGAACTGATTATGTAATGTAGCTTCGAAAGAGCACTATTTAAGATAAAGATTTGAAGCCCTCAGGCAGGTTTGGAAAAAGAGTTGGGAGGAGGCCTGAATGCATTAATAGGTCATTTAAGAACTGCCTGCCTCCTAAACCTATTTTCAGACTGTTAAGAGGGAAGGCAGTGAGGCATGGTAAATGGCGCTAGTTTGAAGTCAGAACTGGGCTGTGCCAATGACTCATTTTGATCTCGGGAAAGTCTTTTCCCTTCTCTAGACATCAGAGTCCCACCCACACTGGGTAAAGTGGTGGGAGTGGGAAGCAAGAATTAGATTTGAGAATCACTAAAGGCTCTTTTAGATTTGACATCTTAGGCTTAATTACAATCCCACCTTTTGCAACCAGGTGTTAAGGACCTAACTGGACCAAACCTCAGGTGAGCATTCCTCTGTTGGTCCCTTCTCTGTTGGTCATATCCAGTTTCTCTTAGCCTACTCCAGTATTTCTACTCTGGCAGTCCACTAGACTCACACAGGAGACTCAGGACCCACCTCCAGAGATTATGACTTAAAACCTCCCCTGATAATTCCAATGGGCAGCCAGAGTAAAAACCACTGCCTTAGACCAACTCCCTGGCAGACTCTATGTAAATTGCTCTAATTTTTTCAATTTTTGTTTTTTGCCTTATTTGTTATTGTCTTCAGATTTGCTCTATGGCCCTTTGAACACTCACAAACCATACACTTCTAATGCATTTTTCACCCATGAGTATTATTTTAACATTCATCAGCTCTTGAAAAATTTTTCTAATCTCCCAAACCAGGTTCAGATCTATTTTTAGAAATTTTATCTCTAGTTATGTAGGTAATTGGTGTTAAATTGGTTTGTATGCTTGACTTTTAAACAACATGGGAGTTAGGGACACTGACCCCCTGTGCAGTCAAAAATTCACTTGTAACTTTTTTTTATATTTTAAGTTATGGGGTACATGTGCAGATAGTGCAGAATTGTTACATAGGTATATACATGCCATGGTGGTTTGCTGCATCCATCACCCTGTCACCTACATTAGGTATTTCTCCTAATGTTATCCCTATAGAATGCCCCCACCCCCTGCTTTCCCTTCCTTAGCCCTCCCAAACCCCCAACAGGCCTGAGAGTGTGATGTTCCCCTCCCTGTGTCCATGTGTTCTCATTGTTCAACATGCACTTATGAGTCACAACATGCGTTATTTGGTTTTCTGTTCTTGTGTCAGTTTGCTGAGAATGATGGTTTGCAACTTCATCAATGTCCCTGCAAAGGACATGAACTCATCCTTTTTATGGCTGCATAGTGTTCCATGTTGTATATGTGCCACATTTTCCCTGTCCAGTCTATCATTGATGGGCATTTGGGTTGGTTCCAGATCTTTGCTATTGTAAACAGTGCTGCAATGAACATACTTGTGCATGTGCCTTTATAATAGAATGATTTATAATCCTTTGGGTATATACCCAGTAATGGGATTGCTGGGTCAATGGTATTTCTATTTCTAGGTCCTTGAGGAATCACCACACTGTCTTCCACAATGGCTGAACTAATTTACACTTCTACCAACTGTGTAAAAGCATTCCTATTTTTCCACATCCTCTCCAGCATCTGTCGTCTCCAGATTTTTAATGATCGCCAGTCTAACTGGCATGAGATGGTATCTCAATGTGGTTTTCATTTGGATTCCTCTAATGACCAATGATGAGCTTTTCTTCATGTTTGTTGCCTGCATAAATGTCTTATTTTGAGAAGTGCCTGTTCATATCCTTTGCCCCCTTTTTGATTGGTAGTTTGTTTTTTTCTTATAAATTTGTTTAAGTTCTTTGTAGATTCTGGATATTAGCCCTTTGTCAGATGGGTACATTGCAAAAAATTTTTCCCATTCTGTTGGTTGCTGATTTACTCTAATGATTGTTTCTTTTGCTGTGCAGAAGCTCTAGAGTATAATTAGATCCAATTTGTCTATTTTGGCTTTTTGTTGCCAATGCTTTTGGTGTTTTAGTCATGAAGTCCTTGCCTATGCCTATGTCCTGAATGGTTTTGCCTAGGTTTCTTTCTAGGGTTTTTGTGGTGTTAGGTCTTATGTTTAAGCCTTTAATCCATCGGGAGTTAATTCTAGTGTAAGGTGTCAGGAAGGGGTCCAGTTTCTGCTTTCTGCACATGGCTAGCCAGTTTTCCCAACACCATTTATTAAACAAGAGATCCTTTCCCCGTTGCTTACTTTGTCAGGTTTGTCAAAGATCTGATGGTTGTAGATGTGTGGCATTACTTCTGAGGCCTCTGCTCGATTCCATTGGTCTATATCTCTGTTTTGGTACAAGTACTATGCTATTTTGATTACTGTAGCCTTGTAGTATAGTTTGAAGTCAGGTAGCATGATGCCTTCAGCTTTGTTCTTTTTGCTTAGGATTGTTGTGGCTATGTGGGCTTTTTTTTAGTTCCATATGAAGTTTATGTTTTTTTTTTCCAGTTCTGTGAAGAAGGTCAATTGTAGTTTGATGGGGATAGCATTGAATCTATAAATTACTTTGGGTAGTATGGCCATTTTCATGATACTGATTCTTCCTAACCATGAGCATGGAATGTTTTTCCAGCTGTTTGTGTCCTCTCTTATTTCCTTGAGCAGTGATTTGTAGTTCTCCTTGAAAAGGTCCTTTGTGTTCCTTGTTAGTTGTATTCCTAAGTATTTTATTCTCTTTGTAGAAATTATGAATGAGATTTCACTCAAGATTTGGCTCTCTGTCTGTTATTGGTGTATAGGAATGCTTGTGATTTTTGCACTTTGAGTTTGTATCCTGAGACTTTGCCAAAGTTGCTTACCAGCTTAAGGAGATTTTTGGCTGAGACAATGGGGTCTTCTAAATACACAATCATGTTGTCTGCAAATAGAGACAATTTGATTTCCTCTCTTCCTAATTAAATACCCTTTATTTCTTTTTCTTGCCTGATTGCTCTGGCTAGAACTTCCAATAGTATATTGAATAGGAGTGGTGAGAGAAGGCACACTTGTTTAGTGCCAGTTTTCAAAGGGAATGCTGCAAGCTTTTGCCCATTCTGGGCTTGTCATAAATAGCTTGTATTATTTTGAGATATGTCCCATCAATATCTAATTTATTGAGAGTTGTTAGCATAAAGGGCTGTTGAATTTTGTCAAAGGCCTTTTCTGCACCTACTGAGACAATCATGTGGTTTTTGTCTTTGATTCTGTTTATATGATGCCCCCAGCTTTGTTCTTTTTGCTTAGAATTGTCTTGGTTATGCAGGCTGTATTTTGGGTCCGTTTGAAGTTTAAGGTTTTTTTTTTTTTTTTTTTTTTCCAGTTCTGTGAAGAGGCTCTCTGTTATTGGTGTATAGGAATGCTTGTGATTTCTGCACATTGATTTTGTATCCTGTGACTTTCCTGAAGTTGATTATCAGCTTAAGAAGAGTTTGGGCTGAGATGATGGGGTATTATAAATATACAATCATATCATCTGCCAATAGAGACAGTTTGACTTCCTCTTTTCCTAACTGAATGCCCTTTATTTCTTTTTCTTGCCTGATTGCTCTGGCGATACTTACAATACTATATTGAACAGGAATGGTGAGAGAAGGCATCATTGTCTAGTGTCAGAGTTCAAAAAGAATGCTTCCAGTTTTTGCCCATTCTGTATGATATTGGTTGTGGGTTTGTCATAAATAGCTTTTATTATTTTGACATACGTTCCATCAATATCTAGTTCTTGAGAGTTTTTAGCTTAAAGGGCTATTGAATTTTGTCAAAGGTCTTCTCTGCATCTGTTGAGATAATCATGTGGTTTTTGTTTTTGGTTCTGTTTATGTGGTGGGATGCATTTATAAACTTGGTATGTTGAACCAGCCTTGCATCCTGGGGATGAAGCCTACTGGATAGTAATGGATACGCTTTTTGATGAGCTGTTGCAATTGGTTTGCCAGTATTTTACTGAAGATTTTTGCATCTATGTTCATCATGGATGTTGACCTGAAGTTTTCTTTCCATTGAGTCTCTGCTGGGTTATGGTATGAGGATGATATTGGTCTCATAAAATGATTTGGGAAGGATTCCTTCTTTTTGGATTGTTTGGAATACTTTGAGAAGGAATACTACCAGCTCCTGTTTGTATAACTGGTAGAATTCACCTGTGAACCCATCCAGACTTGGATTTTTTTTGGTTGGTAGGCTATTAATTGCTGCCTCAACTTCAGCCCTTGTTATTGGTCTGTTCAAAGTTTCAAATTCTTCCTGGTTTAGGCTTGGGAGAGTGCACGTGTCCAGGAATTTATCCATTTCTTACAAGTTTACTGGTTTATGTGCATAGAGTTGTTTGTAGTAGTCTCTGATTGTAATTTGTATTTCTGTGGAGTCAGTGGTGATATCCCCTTTATCGTTTTTTTATTGCATCTCTTTGATTCTTCTCCCTTTTCTTTTTTTATTGGT
>CAUYLG010031479.1:0-95434 GCA_963573385.1 Cacajao melanocephalus | reverse complement strand
AGTGGACAAAGGATATGAATAGACACTTGTCAGAAGACATTTATGAGGCCAAGAAACATGAAAAAGAGTTCATCGTCACTGGTATTAGAGAAATGCAAATCAAAACCACATTGAGATACCATCTCACGCCAGTTAGAATGGCAATCATTAAAAAGTCTGGAGACAACAGATGCTGGAGAGGATGTGGAGAAATAGAAACACTTTTATGCTGTTGGTGGGTGTGTAAATTAGTTCAACCATTGTGGAAGACAGTGTGGCGAGTCCTCAAAGACCTGGAAATAGAAATTCCATTTGACCCAGCAATCCCATTACTGGGTATATACCCAAAGGATTATAAATCATTCTACTATAAAGACACATGCACACACATGTTTATTGCAGCACTGTTCATAATAACAAAGATCTGGAACCAACCCAAATGCCCTTCAATGATAGACTGGATAAAGAAAATGTGGCACATATACACCATGGAATTCTATGCAGCCATTAAAAATGATGAGTTTCTGTCCTTTGCAGGGACATGGATGAAGCTGGAAACCATCATTCTCAGCAAACTGACAGAAGAACAGAAAACCAAACACTGACTGTTCTCACTCATAAGTGGGAGTTGAACAATGAGAACACATGGACACAGGGAGGGAACATCACACACCGGGGCGTTTTGAGGGGTGGGGAACTAGGGGAGGGATATCATTAGGAGAAATACCTAATGTAGATGATGGGTTGATGGGTGTAGCATATCACCATGTTATGTGTATACCTATGTAACCTGCACGTTCTGTACATGTACCCCAGAATTTAGTATAATAAAAAAGAATAAATAAATAAATAATTTAAAGGACAAATAAGAGTGAAGCTAAAATACTGGACAAGAATACCATGTAGAAGGGAGGAAGACTTTGCTTTAAGAGTTTGAAATTCCTTGTATTATTTGGAAGGAAGATAGAGGATTGACATTGGAATTTAAATCTGTTTTTAATGGTAAAAGCTTAAGCGTATCTATTAAAAAATAAAGTTACAATATGTAATTTTCAAACCAGTATAAAGGGAAAATATCAGAATTAAGAACATTAGGAGATTAATTTTATTTCTGGCAACGTGGCTAAGTACTATCACCAACTTCCCAGTAAAATATTTAAAATAATGAATAAGACTTAAAAAAAAAATTGTATTCCTGAGCTGGTTAGAAAATAAAGGAAATTCAAACCTAAGACTAAATGAAAGCAAGAACCTAAGTCAGGCAAGCAAAACACTGCAGTCAGCTTTCACCTTGAAGATATTTGCTAAATTAAGTTGAACTGTAGACTTTGGTTTTTGTAATTTTCCAGGGAATAAGAAAAAGGAGTTGAAATCAGGAACTTCCCAAGTAAATGTCTTCTTAAAGCTGAGAACCCAAAAGGGTAGAATATCAATGTAAGAGTGAACTGAAAATAAACCCATCCTATACCCATGTCCTCAAGAGACTGGAAGGAAAATGGCTCTTTAAATATAGTGTTCTATGGAGAGACTGTAAGTATGTGGGTGTGGAGGCTGCCAGGAGCAGATATGGCCCCTGAAAATTCATAGCCACAAACCAGGTATAACATGGGTCTGTATCCTAATACATACTACTTGTGGTCTGAAAATCCTCAAGCCAAGAAGTTTAAAGTAAATTTACTTAAAATGTTTTAAGAATAAAGGAGAAGTTTGAAAACAGCAGCAAATAGATTTGAAGAAAAAAGTTTCTAGTAATTAAACTGCCATAGCTAAAACTTAAAGCTCCAAGAGCAGATTTAACTGAGGCAATAAACAGCTATGGGAAACTATGTGAATTAAAAGATATATCTGAAGAAGTATGTAATGGAATGTTGTAACAAATACATGATGAATGTCAAAGTGACACGGGACATGAAATGAAAAAATCTAAATTATGACTAATCAAACTTTAGGAGAAGAGACAAAGAATGGGGTAGGATAATGTCTGACAACTTTTCTGAAAGACACTACAGATTCAAGAATCCCAATGGATCATAAGAAGGAGAAATAAATTCACTGCCAGGAATATACCTGTGAAACCATAAAACAATAAAGTCAAGGAGAAGATTTTAAAAACAGCCAAGGGGAAAAAAACAAATTATCATTTTAAAAAAACAGCTGTTAGACTGACAGCCAATTTCTTGACACAAACACAAACAGTAGAAGCCAGGAGACTATAGGATTATATGCTCAATGTACTGAGAAAAAACAACTGTCAACCAGAATTCATCAAAAGTATTTTATGAAAACAAGAAGAGAAAAAAGACATTTTTAGATATTAGAAATGGGGACAATGTGATAGTAGCCAATCTTTGCTAAAGAAAATTTAAAATATATATAGTTTAGGCAAAAGAGAGTAATTTCAAGTGGAAGATCTGAAATTTAAGAATGAATGAGACACAGACAAAATAATAAAATGGTATATAAATCTACATGAAAATTGTGTAAACCGTTACTAGTAAAATATTGCGTGGTTAAAAGCAAGTAGAGGCTGGGCATGGTGGCTCATGCCTGTAATCACAGCACTTTGGGAGGCTGAGGTAGGCAAATCACTTGAGGTCAGGAGTTCAAGACTAGCCTGACCAACATGGTGAAACACTGTCTCTACTAAAAATACAAAAATTAGCCAGGCATGGTGGTGCACACCTATAGTCCCAGCTACTTGGGGGGCTGAGGCAGGAGAATCACTTGAATTTGTCGGGGGCAGAGGTTGCGGTGAGCTGGGATCACACCACTGCACTCAAGACGGACATTCTGTCTCAAAAAAAAAGTAGAGCTAATGTTTATGAGAGCAGAAGCCTATAATGAGGGTATAGAGTGATTGGAATTAAAAGTTAATTGTTCTCTAATATTCAGGTAGGATTTGATATATAAGTATTTATTAATTTGGGGCCATGATAAAGTAGATATACATGCAAAAATTTCTATGGAATTACTAATAGTAATGGCAGGCAAACCATTTTTTTAAGTTTGAGGAACTATATAAATTTTACATAGACTTGAAGAGACAAACAATATTAAAGATAAAGACAGTCATCTAAGTATGAAAGTTTTTTTCACTGTAAAGATAAGATATTTCTAAATGCACATAATAAGAGGGTGTAAAAATAAAAATTGACAGAACTAAAAGGAGTCAAGTTTACCACCAACCTGTTTGAAAAAGGTTAACATATCTCTCAATTTTTACAAGATTCATCTAATATTAATAAATTGATTACTGTAATTAATCACTATTAAAATCAAGAGAAAGGAATAGCTTACACATATTTTGTAGATGTTCTTTTTTATTCCCTTAATACTCAATAGAAAAAAATTTAAATTGAATAAAACCTTCTTAAGTTAACAGAAGGCAGAAAAAGACAAGGACGTTCTAAGAAAGAGAAAAGTAAAATAGCAAACAAAATTAAGATGATAGAAAAACACCCATATACTACTTTACAAAAATGTAAAATACACTAATCTTACCAAACTAAAAACTTACATTGTCAGATTTTTAAAAGTTTACCTAGATTTTACTTATAACAGGCATGTGTGAAACATTAGGGCACAGAGATTAAAAGTTAAAAAAAAGAGGCAAACCCTAATAAAAAGAAAGCTAATATAATAATATAATTTACTTATGTTAGACTCAATATTCTTTGCAGCAAAAGCTTTATTAGAGGAAAACAGTGCTACTACAAATTACAAAAATGGAAAACTCCAAAGACAATATGTAAGAAAGACTTAACAAAGCCAAAAATAGACAGAATTAGACGAATAAAATGACAAGTCTGTAGCCATAATGAGAGACTGAATATCATTCTCTAACTACTCAAGCATACAAATTATTAGTAAGGCTAGAGAAGATATGAAAAAAAAAATAACAATATGATCTCAAGGATAGATGTAGTGCAGTTAATCCAATAGTAATGAATATACTTCTCAAATAAATGTATTTGTAAGAACTTAACATACTAGGGCACTAAACAAGTCTCAGTAAAAGCTTAAAAATTGGTTTGATACCTCTAAATATAACACAAGAAAATTAGAAATGAAAAATAAAAAGATGCTCAAAAGCACCCCTTAGCCTGGAAAAATTTAGAAACACACTTCTAAACTCATGAATCAAAAATAAAAATTATAATAGAACTTTGAGAATATTTAGAATGGTATAGTATGAAAAATGTACTGTTTTTAAAATAGGATAAAGCTAAGGAGGTACTTAGACTAAAATGTTTAGCTAAGTGCTCAACTCAAGAAAGAGTAAGCCTAAAGAATGTCAGAAGAGGCAAATAGCAGAAATGGAAGAATTAAAAAACAAGATCGAATTTAAAAACTGTTCTTTGAAAAGACTAGTAGACAAATGAAGCAAAATTGATAAACTAATTATTTAAAAACATAATGAAATATAATTTACCTAGCTTTGTTCCTGTGGAAACCTATTTTCTCTTTTCTCCTGGAGTTGCAAATAATAATGGCAGCTGACTTTTGGAATGTGAGTTATGTTTACCAGGCACTGTTGCTTATGTTAAAAATGACACTTGATGAGTAAATTACTTTGGCCTGGGTGGGTTGTAAATAAGCTGGTAATACCTGGTAGTAAATCTTAGTGTAGTGACTAGAAGCTATGCTTGTGGAATTATTACAGGATATATCAGTTACTTCTGCACCTACATAATGTGACCTTATTCCCTCACATCTGAGATTAGCTGCTTGGTGGCTGTGTGGCATGTTGTGATGACTACTCCTACTTAAGAAGAATGTCTGATATTGCCTTGTCAGTATGCTGTGTATCCTGACCTGTATTCTGCTAAAAAAGAATTTATGGCCAGGCTTGGTGGCTCAGACCTGTAATCCCAGCATTTTGGGAGGCTGAGGCAGGCGGATCACTTGAGGTCAGGAGTTTGAGACCAGCCTGGCCAACACGGTGAAACCCCATCTCTACTTAAAAAAAAAAAAAAAAAAGGAAAAAAAGGAAAAAAAATTTATGTAATCCTAGCTTCTCAGGAAGAGACTGAGGCATGAGAATCACTTGAACCTGGGAGGCAGAGGTTGCAGTGAGCTGAGATCATGCCATCGCACTCCAGCCTGGGCTACAAAGTGAGACTCTGTCTGGAAAAAAAAAGAATTTATGTCAAGCATTGCCAATAATAGTTATATGAATCTCATTTTTAGATGAGCTCAAAAAACCTCTCCTAGTGGGCATAAATCATTTCATGCCAATAAATTTGAAAACTTAGATGAAATGGACAATTTTTCAGAAAAATAAAACCTTTCCAAACTAAGTCAAGAGTAATCAGAAAACAGAAGTAGAACCATAACTCTGTAAAAAGTCAATATACCTATGCCTTTTTAAGAAATTAACATTTTTTGCTCATTGGAATAAATTATAAAAAGTGACAATACAATCCAGAGACTGGGAAAGCATTTTGGTAACATGCATCGAAGGCAAAAATGCTCATACCCTACAGCAGAGCAAATCTACTTCTAGGTATTACTCAAAGGAAACTCTCATACCTATGCACAGAGACATGTATAAGAATATTGGTTACATTATTGTAAGAGTGAATAATTGGAAACAAACTGTCCATCAAAAGAATTGATAAGCCCCCTGTGATGAATTAATGTAAAAGATTATTATATAGACAAACTAACGAATGAACTAGAGCTGTTTGCATCATCATGAACAAATATCATAAACAATGTAGAACAAAACAAGCCAGTAACAAAATACATACATTGGGATGTCATTAAGTTTTAAAATGCACAGGTAGTTATATATTTAATAAAAGTATAAAAAATTCATGGGAATTTAGAATAATAGTTTTCTCTGTAGGGGAAGGAATTGGGCTGACGAAGACTGTTACAGGATAGTTTAGTTTTACCTTTAATTTTTTCTTTCTTTTTTTTTTTTTTTTTTTTTTTTTTTGCAAATTCCTGGTCCCAATTCAGACCCTAGACCTGTTGACTCAGAAACTCTGGGGATGGGTCAGCAATCCATGTTTCAGTAAGCCCTTCAGGTGATTCTGATGTGCTCTAAAGTTTGAGAATCACTGCACCGGACCATCAGCCTCTGTTTCTCATTGCAAGTGGGGGCAATTATCCTCCCTCACAGTGCGGTGGTAAGGATTACGTGAGACAATGTGTGGGGAACATCTAGCTTGGTGCCTGGCTCATAGGAGGAAGGACAGATGGTGGCTGTTCACTTCCTACCATAAGAATATGAATTGCCATCTTTTTTAGCTAGCACTTATCTGAAGGACGGTGGAAAGTTGAGTGAGAAGAGACATTTTCAGGGAAAGGGTGGAGCATTTCAGATGACGGGAACCACATAGCCACCAGCTATTACTAGCTGGGCACAGAGTTGTCCTTTCATCATCTTCAAATTTCTTCCTTCTTTGTCTGTCGGAGATTATAACAATCATTATTATTGGTAAGACCCCTTATATAATTTTTTCTTTCTTAAGCCAAATACTAGTTAAATTTATCTTAACTTTTAAAATAGCATTAATTATTAAACAAAGATATATAAGGCACAATATCAATTTTTGAGGTACATTACAATAAGTATACATGATAACAGATCATTATAATAAAAGGTATTATGTAATCACCATAAGAATAGAAAAGAGAACAAGTATTATAAGATTTCAGATAAAGGAACAATGCCTTCTCTGTTAGGGTAAGAAAAAAATTTCATGGAGAGATAGGCATTTTGTTGGGGTAAAATTCTGATAGACTTGTTCTTAGGGTTCTATTTTGTCCTTTCCCCCTCATTATACATTTAGTGAAATCCTTACAGCATATCTGCAAAAAGACGTCGTTGGGAAAGCGTGGAATATATTTTAAGATAGGGCAAGTAAATCAGTTTGAGAAGGGCAATTGATTTGTGACGCAAGTAGTAGACAATGAAGATATATTGGTAGCTTCAGGCAAGATTAGGATAGGTCTTGAATGTCAGGTGTAGCAAATTAGACCATATTCTTTAGGCCATTGTTTTTCAGTTTTTTTTTTTTCTTTTTAACCATGCTTCACAGGATACATTTATATTGTAACTTAGACCCATGACTGGAAAAAACGCTTCAAAAAATATGGTGCTTCCCTTGAAAAACACTGTTTTAAGCAAACGAACAATTGTCTTCAAGTAGCAATGTTATAATGCAAATGCACACACACACACGTGTGTATGTTTATCTGTTTTTAAAGTAATGTATTTAAAATGTATCTGACCTTAGTTTGCAGTCAGTTTTAAAATGAAAAGATTTTGGATATAGAGAGACGAGAAAAGCAGTGGTAACATTCAGCTAGACATAAAAGTCTTACCAGTTGAAACAATTAAGAGAATGGTAAAGGAATAATCAGCAGTATATATGACTTCTGGAGTTTAAAAAAAAAAAGCCTTAATTACCAAGAGTTTTAAAACCTTTAACAAAAATGGAAGAATATTATACCTGGTCTTTATCCTGAGGTATTTAAATTTTCATGGCACGTTGTGAAAGGAGACATTGTGACCCGCATTTTAGGTTGGTGGTCTGACTTCAGTTACAAAACTGTTAATGTTCAAGAAAACGCAAATGGTTGATGAAAGCATGAGGACATTTACTAAGGTACTTGGATCCTAATAAGAAACTTAAGTTGGAAATTAGGACAAGTAATTTGGGTATTGGTGGCATGATGGATATGGATGTCGAAAACTATCAAGGTTAAATAGACTGTATATTGATGCTTGGTCATTGGTTAAGTACAAATAAAGGAGTAGAAGTAAACTGGATGGGAAGTGGGATACAGGGTTTAAAATAACCTGGACTTTGGAGTGAAATACAGATTTTAAAAGGTGAAGCATTCTTTTAATTTAATATGAAAATAAAAGTTAAAAACAGAATTTCTGAAAGAGACTGGCATTGGTGTTGGTTATAGAACTGAGTCTGAAGTGGTTTACAGGGGGACATTTTACAACAGCATCTTGATTTCATTTTGTAATACTGCAGACAAATGGAGAAGAGTAAGAAAAAGATGTTACTTTTGAACATCAAAGCTGTCTCACCTGTAAGAGATATGATAAAACACTTCTTGGTTAAAAGGAAAACTGCAGTCAATTTTAAATTGACTGAATTTTATTTTAAGGTGCATTGGCATGTTTAAGGTGAGAATTACCTTCTAACTTGATTTTTTAAGTTAATTTCTACTTTATGCTATTTATTTCTCTACCCAGCTGATCACTTTTTAAATTAATTTTTTTATTTTGAGATAATTGTAGGTTCACAGTTGTAAGAAATAATTTGCAGAAAATCCTGTGTATCTTTTACCTAATTTTCCCCAATGGTAACATCTTGCAAAACTGTAGTACATATAACCAGGATATAGACATTGTTACAGTCAAGATACAGAACATTTTAATTATGTCAAGGATCTCTCGTATTGTCTTTTACAGCCACATCCACTTCCCTCCTGCCCTTAACTCCTGGCAACTACTAATCTCTTGTTTGTTTTTATAATGTTGTCATATCAAGAATGTTTTGTATAGTACAGTATTAATCTTTGGGAATTGGCTTTTTTAAAACCCTGTATAACTCTCAGGATTTTTGTGTGTATCAATAGCCCTTTCCCTGTTATTGCTGTGACTCTAGACTCTGCCTCTGTCTTCACATCACCTTGTCATCTGTCTGTCAAATGTCCCCTCTGTGCTATAAGGACACTTGTATTTAGGGCACACCTGGATAATCTAGAATGATCTCTTTATCTCATGATTCTTAATTATATCTGCATAGACCTTTTTTCCAACTAAAGTAACATTCGTAGTTTCTAGAAATTAGGATGTGGACATATCTTTTTGGGAGCCCCACCCTTCAACCCACTACACTGTTCTAAACATTCATGTACCCCATTGTTGTTTTAGGAGAAAATAAATCTTCATTTCATTAAGATGAGTGCCCTGGAATGCAATTGCTGGATTGTATGGTAATTGCTGTTTAATGTTTTTGAGAAAATGTCAAATTATTTTCCAGAGGTGCTATACCATTTTACATTCTGTCAGTGACATATGAGTAATCCAGTTTCTCTGCATCCCAAGCAGCATTTGATGGTGTTGCTATTTTAATTTTAGCCATGCTGATAGATGTGTAAGAATGTCTTACTGTGGTTCTAATTTGCATTTATGCAGTGGCTTATGGCTAATGATGCCTAATATTTTTTCAGGTGCTTATTTGCATCTATGTATCTTTGGTGAAATATCTTCATATCTGTTGTCCCTGCTCTAATTGGATTATATGCTTTTTTACTGTTGAGTTTTAAGAGTTCTCTAACTAGACTATTTTCTCCCACTCTGTAATTTGCCTTTTTATCCTCTTAGCAAGATCTTTTACAGAGCAAACGTTTTTAATTTTGATGAGATGATATTTTGCACTTTTTCCTTTCATGGATCATGTTTCTGGTGTTGAGTCTAAAAACCCTTTGCCTAGCCCTAGATTTGGAAGTTTTTCCCCCAATGTTTTTCTAAAATTTCTTTATAGTTTCACATTTCACATTGAATTCTGTGAATTACTATGAATTAATTTTTATATGAAATGTGAGACTTAGGTTGAGGTTATTATTTTGCCTATAGATTCCCAATTTCTCCAGCACCATTTGTTATAAGTCTGTTTTTTCCTCCATTGAATTGCTTTTGCAACTTTGTCAAAAATCATTTAGACATACTTGTATGGATCTATTTCTGGGTTCTAATTTTTTCCTTTAATATGTTTCTATTCTTCCATGAATACCATGCTATCTTGATTGTTATCTCTATAAGTCTTGAAACCAGTTAAACTGATTCTTCACACATAGTTCTTTTGCAAAATTGTTACTGCTATTCTATTGGTCTTTTTATATGAATTTTAAAATAATCTTTTGTATATAGAAACATCTTTCTGAGATTTTTATAGTTAAACCTGTATATTAATTTAGGAAGAAATGACACCATTGCTAGGCTGAGTCTTCCCATCCATGGACACAAAATGTTTTTCTG
The DNA here is from genome assembly GCA_963573385.1 of Cacajao melanocephalus. Taxonomy (NCBI): domain Eukaryota; kingdom Metazoa; phylum Chordata; class Mammalia; order Primates; family Pitheciidae; genus Cacajao; species Cacajao melanocephalus. Next base: position 85,437 of record CAUYLG010031479.1, on the reverse strand, counting down.
TTTATTTGTAGTTTTCAACCTACAAGTCCTTTATATGTTTTCTTAGATTTACATCTAAGTATTTCACTTGTAAAAATTTTGTATTACCAAAAAAATATTTTAGAGACAGGGTCTTGCTCTGTTGTCTGGACCGGAATGCAGTGGCTTGATCATAGCTCGCTCCAGCCTTGAACTTCTAAGCTTAAGCAATCTTCCTGCCTCAGCCTACTGAGTAGCTGGGACTACAGGCACATGCCACCATACCCAGCTAACTTATTTTATTTGTAGAGACAGGTTCTTGCTTTGTTGCCCTGGTCTTGAACTCTTGGCTTCAAGTGATCTCCCTGCCTCAGCCTCCCAAAGTGCTGGTGAAATATTTCACTTTTTAAAGGATTGTTAATGGTATTGTAGTTTTAAAATTTTTTGTGTCGTGTTCATTACTAGTATATAGAAGTACACCAGCCTAGTCAACATGGTGAAACCCTCTCTCTACTAAAAATACAAAAAAATTAGCTGGGTATGGTGATGCGTGCCTGTAATCCTATCTATGTTGGGGGCTGAGGCAGAAGAATTGCTTGAACCCAAGAGGCGGAAGTTGCATTGAGCCAAGATCGTGCCAGTGCACTGCAGCCTGAGCAAAAGAACAAGACACTTGTCTCAAAAAAAAAAATATGTACATATATATACACACATATATATACACACGTGTGTGTGTGTGTGTGTGTGTGTGTGTGTGTGTGTAACAAGTCTTGTTATAAATCCAACTTGGTCATGATATATAATTGTTTTTCCGTATTGCTGAATTGATTTTTGCATCCATGTGAATAAGGGGTATTGGTCTGTAGTTTTCTTTTTTTCCTTCTTTCTTTTTAAATTTTTTTTCCTGCTTTTATCTAGTTTTAGTATCAATCCTGGCTTGATAAAATAAACTGGAAAATGCTCCGTCCTCTTCTGCTTTCTGAAATAGATTATGTAGAATTGGTATTAAGTCTTCCCTGAACATTTTGTAGAATTCTTCAGTGAAATAATCTGGACCTGGAGATTTTTCTTGGTAATTTTTGAATTATAATTTATTTTATTTATTATTATTATTATTTTTTGAGACAGAATCTCAGTCTGTTGCCCAGGCTGGAGTACAGTGGCCCAATCCCAGCTTCACTGCAGCCTCAGCCTCTTGGGCTCAGATGATCCTTCCACCTCCGCCTCCCAGGTAGCTGGGATTACAGGTGTGTGCTACCATGCCCAGCTACCAATATCTTTAATACTTGTAGGCTATTCAAATTATCTATTTCATATTGGTGAGTTGTGGTTGTCTGTTTTTTGAGTTATTGGTCCATTTCATCTAAGTTGTCAAATTTATGTGTAGAGTTTTCTGTAGCTCTTCATTATTTTTTTTTTATTTTTTTTCAGGGTGTGTAGTGATGTTCTATTTTATTCTTGATGTTGATAATCGATAGAGATTTGTCAACTTTATAGATATTTTCAGAAAAATGAGTTCTTCATTTCACTCATTTTTTTCAATTGTTTTCCTGTTTTCAATTTTAGTGAGTTCTGCTCTTTTATTATTTCCTTCCGTCGGCTTCTTTTGGGTTTATTTTGCTCTTCTCTTTCTAGATTCTTAAGTTGCAGCTTAGATTATTGATTTGAAACTTTTTCATCTTTTCTGATGTATGTAGTTAGTGCTGTAAGTTGATTGTATGCTATGTACTACCACCAAAACAAAAAAACATTATGTAATTTGAAATGCCATTGACAACAATAAAAAGCACTAAGTATAGAGGAATATATCTATGGAAGATATAAAAATTTTAAAGAATAAGTGATAAACCTTACTGAAAATGGAAAAATCTGAATATATGGTCAGAGAAACTATGTTCATAAATTATAAAGATGATTCCCCTCAAATTAGTCCTAATCATTGCAATGAGATTCAAGTACTGTACAGCCTGAAAGAATGATACATACTTTTTATGGATACTATTTCATACTCATCAGATTAACAAAAAATAAATTATAATTGAAAATATTTATAAGCAGAGATGTGGGGAAAAAACTCAAAAACTACAGGTAATAACATATACAGGTACAGTTACTGGGAAGAACAGTTTGACAATATCTAGAAAAGTTGAACATACATTTATGTCTTTATGAAACTCTCATATATATCCACACTAAAAGTTAAAATTAATGTTTCTTACTGTATTTTAATAATCATGAAAAATTGGGAAAGCATAATTGTTCATCTGTAAGAGAATGGATGAATAGATTTGGGAATTTTCATTCAGTGAAATACATATAGCAATTAAGATAAATGAACTAGAACTACATGTATCATTAAGAATAAAACTGTAAAACATAATATTAAGCATGAAAATCTTATTGCTGATTATTTGCAGTATGCTAGCATTAATATAAACTTCTAAAATGTGTGAAGCATTCATGAGAATGATGAACATTAAATTTAGGGTACAGTTTACATCCCGAGAGAGAGGAAGTTGGGGAAATGAGGTCCCTCATTTCCATAATGCTTAAACTAAGGATTTTCCATAATGCTTAAACTGCAACTGTAATGTCCTTTTTTAAAAAATTAAGCAAATATAGAAACGTTAAATTTGACAAACCTAGATGGCTATATAGGTGTTAATGGCATTATTCTTTTTACTTCTTTGTGTGCTTGAAATATGTGATAGTTTAATAAAATAACAATAGGCCAGGTGCAGTGGTGCACACCTGTAATCCCAGCACTTTGGGAGGCCAAGGTGGGCAGATCACAAGGTCAGGAGTTCAAGACCAGCCTGGCCGATAGGGTGAAACCCCATCTCTACTAAAAATTAGCTGGGCATGGTGGTGGGCACCTGTAGTCCCAGCTACTTGGGAGGCTCGGGTGGGAAAACTGCTTGAACTGGGAGGTGGAGGTTGCAGTGAGCCGAGATCACACCACTGTACTCCAGCCTGGACAACAGAGCGAGACTCCGTCTCAAAAAATAAATAAATAAATAAATAAATAAATAAATAAAAATAAAAACAAAAATATTTTGCTAACGGACCCAGAAACCATACATACAGTTTATTCTAACAATAAAAATCCCAAAAGAAAGAGGGGTAGTAAAGATTCTCAAAGATCACTATGAAAGAAAGAATAGTCAATGTAAGTAAACGTAATCAGTTTGTTCCTGTGGGGCTAGCTAATAAGTGTTCGATTTATACCTCTATATTTCAAGTACTGGGTATCTAGGGGCCCACATGCTGAGTCTCACAGGACAAATGTTTCTCCCCTCTGCTGTTTATTTATCTTTGCCTGTGTTCTAATATTCCTCTCTTCTCTCTTCCCTAGATGTGATACTAGTCTAATGTTTTGTTCTTTCATCTGTTGATAAGAAGCAGGACTCATATCTTTATTTCAATTGATCCCTTTTCTAAGTCAAAGGGCACACACATGAGAGACTTAAACCAAGTCTCTATGCCTATAAAAATCCTCAGATGACTTTTTCAAAAAGTGGGAGGTGACATTTTCAGGATCCTCCTGTAGAAGCCAGTTCTCTTTTGCCTTTTATCTCTAGCCTTCCTCACATAGAAAGCTCTCTTTGTTGAAGTTCACTACCAGAACAGGTATGTATGTCAAGTGTTTGTTATCTATTGAAAGAGCTACTACTATGACAATATATAAGCCTTAAACACACTTAAAATTATTTGTTAATTTCTGTGAGAAAGAATCTAACCCATTTAATGTAACATATTACGTAGATTGATCTGACTATGAAGATTCTTTCTGATTTATCTTAAAAATTGAAAGACTTTGCTAATGTGTGTCACTGTTTTCTAAGCCAGCCCAATAAAGTAACAGGACAAATTTTCAATTAGCAATTGTTATATTTTGTTAAGCCCTACAGATTCTGTTATCACCAAGAGGCAAATTTATTTTATTTATGTTGGGTGGTAATAAGTACTAAAGAGGCAAATAAATCAAGTAAAGCAGGTATAGAGTGCCAGGGGTTAGGATGATTGCTCTTTTATAATGAGTGGCCAGGAAAAGTTTTTGACTCTGGGGAAAAAATATTTCAGCTAGAGGGAGCAGCAATTATAAGGCCCTGAAAGTGAGAGCATGTTTAACACATTGCAGGAACTACACGGAGATGAATGTAGGCTGGAATAGAGTGAGAGAGAGGAAGAATAGCAGGAAGTGAGCAGAAGAGTTGGGGTGAGGGAGTTTGGATCAAGTAAGGCCTAGTATTGGCTTTGATTTTGAATGAGACAGAAAGCCATTGAAGCATTTTGATTAAAGGAGGGACCTGACCTAACTTCTGTTTTAAAAGGATCCCTTTGGCTCTAGAGAAGAGAAGATAGCTAGTTGCCATTTTACCTTTATAATCTGGAGATATTAATGACATAATAATAGTCATAGTTAAATTTTTATGCCAATATTAACTACACTGTGTTTTTCAAGTATTCATTTCTTACCACAACACTATGAACTAGGATTATAATTATCTATTTTACTAATGAGAAAAGTAAAACACAAAGAGGTTAACTAAATAGCCTAAGTCCTCACAGCTACTAAGTAACAGAGCTTGGATTCAAGCCCAGGCAGTCGGACTTCATAGCTTCCACTTTTTATTTTTTATTTTTATTGTATTTGGGCTCTGGGGTACATGTGCACATCCTGCACAGGATTGTTGCATAGGTACATACATGCCATGGTGGTTTGCTGTCTCCATCCCCCCACCTCACCTACGGCAGGCATTTCTCCCGGTGTTATCCCTCCCCATCTTCCCCACCCTATCCCTCTCCTCCCCTCCCCTCTACCCCCGCCACGTAGCCCTGTGAGTGTTATTCCCTTCCCTGTGCAGAAGTGTTCTCATTGTTCATCACCTGCCTATGAGTGAAAACATGCAGTGTTTAGTTTTCTGCTCTTGTGTCAGTTTGCTGAGAATGATGGTTTCTAGGTTCATCCATGTCCCTACAAAGGAAACAAACTCCTCGTTTTTTATGGCTGCATAGTATTCCATGATGTATATGTGCCACATTTTTTTGTCCAGTCTATTAGCAATGGGCATTTGGGTTGGTTCCAGGTCTTTGTTATCATAAACAGTGCCACAGTGAACATACGTGTCCATGTGTCTTTATGATAGAACGATTTATAATCCTTTGGGTATGTAACCAGTAGTGGGATTGCTGGGTCAAATGGAATTTCTATTTCTAGATCCTTGAGGAATCACCACACTGTCTTCCATAATGGTTGAACTAATTTATACTCCCACCAACTGTGTAAAAGTGTTCCTTTTTCTCCACATCATCTCCAGCATCTGTTGTCTCAAGATTTTTTAATGATTGCCATTCTAACTGGTGTGAGATGGTATCTCAGTGTGGTTTTGATTTCCATTTCTCTAATGACCAGTGATGATGAGCATTTTTTCATGTTTGTTGGCTGCATATTTGTCTTCTTTTGAAAAGTGTCTGTTCATATCCTTCACCCACTTTTGAATGGGTTTGTTTTTTTTTTTTTGTAAATCTGCTTTAGTTCTTTGTAGATTCTGGGTATTAGCCTTTTGTCTGATGGGTAGATTGCAAAAATTTTTTCCCATTCTGTTGGTTGCTGGTTTACTCTAATAATTGTTTCTGTTGCTGTGCAAAAGCTTTTAAGTTTAATTAGGTCCCATTTGTCTATTTTGGCTTTTGTTGCCATTGCTTTTGGTGTTTTAGTCGTGAAGTTCTTGCCTGTGCCTATGTCCTGAATGATTTTTCCTAGGTTTTTTTCTAGGGTTTTTATGGTGTTCGTTCTTATGTTTAAAACTTTTAATTAATGAAAATACCATACTGCCTCTTCTACTACTGCGTCTTCTACTTCAGGGTGGTATTATGAAGAATGCATGGGTGTGGGTGTGAGTGTGTGTATCTTTAAAATGTTAAAATCCACCAAGTATATTAAACCAATGAAGTAATGGAAAGAATAGAATTGTAATAGAAATAAATTCCATAAGTAGTTTTAGGGGTAGAGGATAGAACTCATGGTAGATTTTTGATTTAAGGTAAGAAAATTACTTGTAAAATATATGTGTGAAGAGAATATTATATTGAAGGAAGAACATTTCTGAAAATAGTTCATTAAAAGGCAAACTTATTTAATCTCAGTGAGAATTGACTGCAGCTGGATAAAATTAAATTTGAATAAGATCAGCAAGTATCATGAAGAACTAGAAGTGTTTTTATCATCCTGTAGAAAACTGATCCTCTGGTATACCACAATACATTCTGAAAGTGTCTACATTAGTAATTCTTTGCCTGTTTGCTGGATTGACCTGGGTTTTAAAGATCAGTTCCATTTGGAAGGAAAATGTTTCTAGTGGTGGTTTAAGACACTTTTTTTCCTGTTCAGTATTTAAACTGAGTCATACAATTTGAGACAATTGTGTCACATTTTCCACCTTTCATTCTCCTCAAGAGGCAGTAGTCAGGAGAAACAGTAGTGATGAACATTAGTGGCAGAGTATGTGGTTACAATAGTCAATAAACCACAGGATGCTTCAGATTCTTAAACAGTTAAAAGAAAAAAGAAGCCACTACCTAAAAGTCCACAGAAAGAGTGACTGTCTAAAGCTGGCAGTCAGAGAGCAAGGACCCAGTCATTATTAAAGCTTCCCTATCCCATTGTAACTCCTTTTACATAGACATCCTGAGAGAATCCATAACCTTGACTGTGTGTGAATATTTTACAAACTAACAAAGCAGTTTTGTAAAGAAATAAACAAAAACAGTCTAGTACTTAATTGCAATTGCAACAGTGTTAAACAGTCTTGCATGCAGACTAAAGAAAGCCTCCAGGCTTAGATTTTAAGACTTTAAACCAGTTCATTCTAATTTCTCCAGTCTCTTGTGTTGACATAAAGTATCACATCCTCAGAAAGAACTGTTTAAGATTTGTATTTCAAATTTTTATTGAAATTCTTCCTTTACCCTGGACTGATTTTTAAAGTTCATCTTAATATATTCCATATTTCATTGCATAACACAGACTGATAAACATTTATGGAGTGCTAGCTCTTTAACTGACCTTTTAATTGAACAGATATGAGCCGTTACTCTGTGAATTCTAAATTAGCCAAAAAGAGAAAACTGGGAAAAATTCTGACAATGCATCAGTTTTAATATATCCCCTTTCTTCATTTTTTCAGTTCCAGCTTTTATCTACTTAAATCTAATGGAGTTAGCTTAGATACAGATTTCCTAATAGAATTATGCTTTTGGAAATAAATTTAAAAAGCAGAAGACTTGTTTTGTTTCAGGCGTAAGGTACAGAACATAACACAGTAGACAAGGAACAGAAGAGTGAATATGAGCTAAATAGTTTTAAAAACCACAGTCTTCAGGGTTAAAGGAAGGAAGATGTTGATAGGGCAAATTGGAAAGGACTTTTATACAAAAACAGAAAGTAAAGCTGCTTCTTCAATATATTTAAAATTAGCAGCTCTTTAGATTACCTATACAAAGCTGATATTTGCTGAGAACCTGTAATGTAGCCAGAAACACTTAGCTTCTATCAACTTATTTAATCCTCACAACAACTATATGAGATCTTCAAGCATTATTTTCCTTATTTTACAAATGAGTAACTGAGGCCACAAGGACTGTATATAATTAGATCAAAGTTATATACTTTGTGAGTAGTGTTGCCAGGTTTGAAACTCAGTCTAGCACCAGAGTATGTGCCCTTAGCTACTGTACTAAGTCACCTCTAAATTAGTAATCCTGTGCCTTGATGCCATACAGCAAATTTGAAAATATTTTTTGTACAAGTCTTAGTATATTGTGTATCAGAGATGGAGATATCTTAAACGTAAAGATATACCAAGATGTGGGACCTATCAGACATGTAATAGCAACTTTCTGAGGTTGGGAGCCAGATATGGTGTAGTGTCATAGCTGATTGGTGGAGAAAGAGAATGGAGCTTCATTTCATACATTCAAACACATTTTCCTAATCTTTATACTTGTTAAGGTACACACTATAGAATCTGTTTTCTAAATTTATCTTTATAAAAGGTTTTGGAAAATCCTAGACCAAAATGGAAAGTTATTCGCAGCTGAAATTAATAGGAAATATTAACTATATAGGTATCTGTCTTAATAGGAGAATGCAACACATTGAAAATTATCTAATTTATAACAAAATGTAAGTGCTAATAATGGTTATGTTTTTTGATGGAACTATGAGTTATTTTGTACCTTCTTTCTGCTTTTCTTTCCAGTTTTTCCTTCATCTACTTGTTTTCCTCATTATCCTAGAAGTTACTTTGTTCATAAGCTTGAAAGAAGAAATTTAACTAAAGATGTTTCCATAATTGATTTATAATTTTTTAAAGGGACTGACTTAGCTTACCAGATTATAAATTCTTCTACGGAAGCAAATATCTTCTTCTTCTTTATAACTTCTCATAATACCTATTCCTGCAGACAGTAGTAGCCTAAGCTGTAATTACTGACAGAAGCCATTACTGTGGACCATTGAATTCACCCTGCCAAGAAGGTTGTGTAGAGGAAGTGAGTACTGAGGAACAGTGAGTCATGAAACTTAGGGAACTTAAAGCAGAATAAGAAAAGCCCGTGAGTATCAGAGCTTTCCATACATTTGTGATAGGGGTAAAAATTTCCACTGCTACCCCTCTTCCCTTGCAACAAACCACAAACTTTAGCTTCTATACAAACAGCTTGCCTTGCACACCCCTGTGCCCCGCTAAACAAACAAACAAACAAAAAATGTAGTTTTAGAGCTTAAATACCTTACTCCCCCTAAGCTCAAGGCCACAAATTAAAAAAACATAAATCCTCCATAGCCGCCAACAATAAAAACCCTGCAATTTAACATACTTTTGTCTTAATATTAATTTTCTACTCGCTCCAATGCTACACATTATTATAAAAGTGTAGTTGCTTCAATTTCCACTAAAATTTTGCAATTTGCCTAAAGTACCTCTAGTGATTTCCTGAGAGACTTTTTAAAAATATAGGGAAGGTAATATCAAAACCAAACAATGATAATGCAAGAAAAGAAAATTACAAACTGCTCTTTCTCACGAACATAAATTTAAGAATTCTAAACATAATGTCAGCAAATTGAATCTAGAATATGTAGAAATTATTGTAAATTATGACCAACTGTGATTTATCCCAGAAAAATACAAGTGGTTTAACATCTCTAAATCAACGTAATTCACCATATTAACAGAAAAAGGAGAGAGATCACATGATCATTTTGATAGATTTTTAAAATCTTTAATCTTCATTTATAATAAAACCTAGGAATAGAAATATTAACTTCCTTAACCTGATTAAGAGGATTTACAAAAACATACAGCAGAATTCAATATAAAATGCCCACTATCACTACTTCCACTCAGCATTGCATTGGAGGTCCTAGCAAGTTTAATAAGGCCAGAAAAAGAAAGCAAAAGCATAAGCATTGGAAGAAAAAAAGAAAATTACCACTATTCAACAAATGGCCTATTGTAGACATTACAAATCTAAATGAATTTGCAATCTTTATATCTTTGAGGTAGGCCATATTTCTTAAACAGAAAAAAAAAGTACTTTGTCAAGAAAAAATTGATTCATTGAGCTATATTAAAACTAAGAACTTCTTTTCATCAAAAGACACCCTTTAAAAGAGTAAAAAGGCATACCACAACCTAGAAGTTATTTATAAAAGATGATCTGACAAAAGACTTGTATCCGTAATATACAAATAACTCCTACAAATCTATAAGAAAAAGGTAATCAAAGGGAGAAATAGACAAAAGATTTAAATAGATGCTTCACCAAAGAGGATACCTAACAGCAATAAACATTTGAGAAGATGCTCAATCTTACTAGACATAAAGGAAGTACAAATTAAAACAACCAGAATAATTAATATACCAAGAGTTGGCAAGTAAACAGAGCAGCTGGAATTCTCATACACTGCTAGTGGAAATATAAATTGATTAAAAACCACTATGGAAAAGTGGGTGTAACTGCAAAGCGGAACATATGCATACCCTGTCCCCAGCAGGGTTCCACTCCTAGGTATGTATATGTTCACTAAATACATATTCTAGAATGTTTACAACGTACATTAGCCCAATGTCAGAAACAATCCAAATGTTGTTTAGCACTAGAATGAATAAATAAATTGTGGTGTAGTCACACAATGGAGCACTTTACAGCAAAGGTCAGCAGACTTTTCCCGTAAAGGACTAGATAGTAAACATGCTAGACCTTGTGTGCCATGTGGGTGTCTGTTGCAGCTACTCAACTCTATTGTGATAGCATGAAAGTAGCCATAGACAATACTGAAACAAAAGAGTCCGATTGTTTTGTCAAAAAAAAACAAACATTTTATATGTGGACACTGAAATTTGAATTTCATAATATTTTCACAGGTAATGAAATGTCTTTCTTTTGATTTTTACATTTTTTAAAAGAATGTAAAAGTCTTTGGCTCACAGACCATACAAAAACAGGCAGTGGACCAGATTTGGCCTTAGTTTTTCAATCCCTGCTCTACAGCGATGAGAATGGACAAACTATAAATACATACATCACTGTGAATTAATGTCACATAATTTTGAGTGAAAGAAGCTAGACACAAGAAAGTACATACTAGAGCATTCTATTTATTCAAAGTTCAAAAGTAGGCAGAATTATCTGAGATGTTAGAAGCAAGACAGAGACTACCCTTGAGGGAGTTGGTAGCGACTAAAAAGGAGCAAAGGGGAGCTTCTGGGTAACTAATAAAACATTCTGCTTCTTGGTCTCAATGCTGGTCACACAAGTGTGTGCAGCTAGTGAGAATTCATAGCATACATTTTTTATTTGTGCACTTTTCAATATGTATGTTACTTGAATAAAGACTGTATTAAAATAGGAGGCTATTATGTGGAGTAAGAGAGGAAAAAACAGGTATACGTACAACTGTACTTTCCTGTCGGGGGGAAAAAAGACAGAAAAGGCACAGCAATTAATGGCAGACTTTTAAAAATGATCATTGAAACATTTAAAAATAATTAGGTCAGTAACAAAATTCCGAAACGAAAGAATGAAGATGTAATGAAATATTGTTATAAAATGGCTGAACCGTTCAACTCTTTTGAACTCTGATTGAAAAGATCATTTTTCTATTTCTTAAGGCAAATGATATAGATAAGACTATATTGCTGAGGAAGTTCCCAGAGGAAGAAATCAGAGGATCATTTGACATTTCACTAAACCTCTAGCCTTTTCAAGCATCTCTACATATGTACTGATTAGTTTTCTTCTGATGTCTTTGGATCCTGCTAGTGCTGTAGTTCTAAGTCAGCCATAGAGAGTCTCAACAGTACATCCTTGAGAAAATATAGCCTTTTCATATTATGCTATAGAACTGAAATTTAATTTTCATTTTTATACCCAAGGGACAAAAAACATGTCTAAAAAGATATATACTTAAACTTGAAGTGATTTATGTTTTCATGTATTGATTCTGTTGTTTCGGTGACATCTATGGGAAATATAAGAACTTATTTGGGGATTTGCTATAGCAGCCAATAAGTAGAGTCTTATGGCTATAGGACTCCATGAAATTTTACAATTAATTTTTAAACTAGGAAAGTATAGAGGGTAAGGCAAGCTATTATATAATGAGAAGGAAGTAAGAGAATTATTACTTTTCATCTGTTTGTCACTGAGCTTTGGAATAAGAAAAATATTGTTTTTTACAGCTAAATGCTTTACTTGCTGAACTCTGTAGCTCCTTGAAATATTTGCATATTGTAACATTAACATATTTTCCATTGCTTTTATCATTCACCCTCGTTGCAACATTACTGAGAATTTTTAAACCAAATTTATTTTATTTAAAACTTGCTTTATGGACATATATTTTGTCCCCTCGAATTGTCGTCTTCATTTACAGACCAGCACATACAGACTATTCCATCCTGATTTCTAGAATTTTTAATATTTAAAAAATCCTGCTGCTATGGCTATGATACCTGGTATTATTTATGGGTTTTCATAAAGGGGAGAGTCAAAAGGAAAAATACAGTACTGTCTGGCCTCTCTCTATCTTCTCCTTCTTCTCTATCCCCCCTTTCCACAGAGAAGTTTAATTTTAAATGATAAATGTGGAAATTAGAGACCATCGAGAAAATCCAATTTGGTGAGGAGTTTTAAAAATCCCATAATAAACGCAGAGTGAAATGTATGATTTAATGCGGGGCGCCAATGGCTGCTATTATGGGCTATTAGCAAATCGGGGCTGAGAGTGAATCTTTATCACTTGGTGAATGCGGGTTGGTCCTGCCTTTCCCTCTGCTATTGATTTGTAGCCGCTTGTCATAATGACACCGGGAAGCAATGAATGGAAGATGTGCTTTTGATAGGATTCAGGGGTTCTTGGAAGGGGGAAAGAAAATTCAGCAAGTTTTCTATCTCTCCTGCCTGATTAGATTTTTTTCTTCTTTTAAGAGCTTTCACATTCCAATAAAAATGCTAAATCAGAGCTGTACCAGAATTGTTATGGTGTAAATAGCTAGTCACATTTAAAGGAGGAAAAGATATAGAAATATCAACCAGACTATGTAACGTTAGATGAATTTGACTTTATAGAAATGGAGTTGCACATGTATATGCATGTCAACACATGAAGAGCAGTGTGAAGAAGAGTAAGGCATAATGCTGTAAGTATACACACTACATAAAGATACACCTACATTTTCGTAAGTGTGGAATCATTTGCCTTCAGTATATGATAGAAGGTGACCTAGCTTTATATGAATGTGTCCATTTTATGAAGATCAACTCAGTTTTTGTTCATGTGTTTATTTTCACAAAGAACACATAAGAGATATATTTTTACTGACGATTAAGTAAATTTACTCTCCTGAATCTAACTAGTCATAGCAGAAATTTACTCAGAATTTTCAGATAGGAAAACCATACTGTTTGAGAACAAAGATACTCATGGGGTAATCCAATGGAGGGGGAAAAAGATTTCTCTATAGAAGATCTACTTATCATTTTCTTTAAAGTGAGTTAGCTGTAGGCATATGAAAATAGTTATGTGTAGCCCAAGTATGTTTTTTCTATCCCCTTTAAAAGGAAACAGTGGTTTTCCTTCCAGGTTCTTTAATCCAGGACAATGCTAGGCATAAAAGTTCCTGTCTTCACATGCAGAAGTACATACATGCAGATAGTATGATGTTACAGCAATGGAAAGGCTAATGCAGGCATGGAGGAAGGAGTGCATTCAATGAACATGTGACACCATTTTGATAGTTACATCAAGTGATAAAATCTGCCTTCTCACCTGCTTCACTTCTTAGATGAGCCTAGATGGGAGTAAGAAGAGCACAAATATTCCCCTTACAGTAAGTAGAATACCATGGTTAGATACTTATTAACTGCTTGTGGTGATCATTTATCCCTTTATCCTTTCTAGTTGAGGAAGACTGAAAAACATTAAAATACAATGTTGCATGTAAGCAGAAACCATGTATGAAAGATAAATCCAATCTGGATCCTTAAAAACAAACTTAAAACACCACAAGGTCTTCTAGTCTATTGAAATATACCATGAACAAATATATATGGAGGCCCGGTTTATAGAATTTAATGTCAGGGAACCAAAAAGCAGCTTTGAAAAAAAAAATCAAAACTATTCATCTAAGTGTATTTCTCACATTTGTGAAGTAAAAACGGCTGTGTCATACTCTAGGTATTAATCCCATTAGAAGAGTGTGCGATTTAAAACCAAGAGTAAATGAAATGGATTTTTATAGAGATGTGGACCAAGAACAGAGAGACTCTTTATCTGTAGTTGGAACTTTGTGCTATAGAAGGACTACTTCCCATTAGTCATGCCTACCTGAAAGGGCCTTATGAGAGCTTGCATCTTTTCAGATGTTGAGAACAATGAATGCCCTTTAACAGAGACGGTTTCACAGGCAATGCAAACAGATACCAGAGTTCATATACTTCCATACCCCTCAACCTCCCATTAAAGGACTATGCCTAAATTTTGATGTTAGAATGTTGCCATTTATTATGTATCACTTATTAAAAACTAGAGGCAGAAAGAGGCATTTCTCCATTTTTTTCAGTGGCAGTTTTATTTTATCCTATGCAATGTAAGTTATTATTATTTGGTCTATATATAGCTGTTTCATACTACAACGAATTACCTGTATTAAAGTAATAATACCATATATTCACATATCCTTTGTTCTAATGTAAAAGCACAATTAATCATTCCAAGAGCACAATGAGAGGTAGTCGTTTCCATATTTCATATATATTAAGTGATTTCTACCATTATCCACCCAAAAGTAATAGAGCTGAAAATAGAAATGTGAAACATTTCTGTTTTTCTCACCCTGTGGTTATATAAAATATATCTTATTCTATAAATTGAGATAAAGAAATTTAGAAAATTTTAGTCTTTTCTGTCTATATTTTTATTTACCAGAAAATCTATTACACATAATAGATAATTAAAAAAAAACAGTACATTGAAGAAACTATCAACATAAATGGAAATGAAGATGTTAAGCAGAATTTAACCTAATGTTTTATACATCCATTATCTTCTTTAAGCTTTTGTGGGGTAGCAAAAAAACATGATCTTTCCCAAAAGTATACATAGCACAGTAAAATTTCTATAAGCTCTGTGCATTATCACGCTAATCCTCCCATTATCAACAGTCCTATGTGGTTTCTGGCAAGAGTTATTGCTCCTGTTTGATAGAGGAGCCGAATCGCAGAGAACACCGACGTTTTCAAGGTCAATGATGAGTCAGGGATAGAAATAGAATCTAGAGTTTTTTGTTTTTACTCTACGTGTGTGGCCTTTTTATACCCATTTCTCTGTCTATCTTTGTCTTGGATTTGCTAAGTGTCTCTTCTATTTAGATACCATTCAAGGGATTTAGATAACACAAGTACCTGAAGAGCCATGTTTCAAGAATATTTCATTTCTAAACATTGCCCCACTCTGGAAACGTTAGGATATATGCTATTTTTTCTTTGTACCTCTTATATTTTGGATATTTTTAACGTACTCGTTTAATCTTTCATGCGTTATTAAACATTTAACCTTGTTTAGTGTGTGTTATGCAGATTTTTCTTTGTTCCTCTTATATTTTGGATTGGTATTTTTAACATATTTGTTTAATCTTTCATGTGGTGTACACATTTAACCTTATTTAGTGTGCATAATGCAGAATAATACAACCCCACCTTAAAAACAAACTAAAAGAAAATATTAAGCAAATCTAATAGGTTTGTGAATTCTAATCTTTTCCTCAGTGTTTTCACTTCCTTATTTACCAGAAGACATTTCAGAGGTCTTATTTTTGCCTGCGTTTCTGAGCCAAGTGTTTGACTGATCTTCACTTTAATTCTTAAAGTGATAGAAATACATAAACATATATACATATATAGACATATCACACACTTGCATTCATTAATGTGCTTCTTAGTCCTTTTTGAATATTTAGCTTTTCATAGTCTTTCTCATGCTATGTATGTAATTCATTATGTAAATAAGCTCTTTTAAAAGAGAAAAAATTATGCCTATGATAGAGTGGTAGTTTATGGAGTTAGCAGTCTCATAATTCTAATTTCTCAGTGCATATTAGACAATGAAAACACTGATTTCCTTCATTCCTTTAAATTTCTTTGTGCTTGTGTCAAAACTGTTTTGAGGAATATATTGATGTTATGTAATACTCCCTTTAAAAATATCTCATTCTCGACCCCTGGCCGCCGGAATTTAAACATATATTCACTTTATAGTCAAGTGATTTGTTTTTCTTTTGTTCTCCCTTTTGGATTTTGATTAAGCATGAACAAAATTTTGACTGTCACCAGAAATAAAAATTTCAGCATGAATACACTTTTGAGAAATTAAGTAAGTTTCCAGAGGTTGAGAGAAGCAAATTATTGTCACTGCTATTTTTTTCTGATAGAACAAACCCCTGTTTCTCTAAGTACTAATATTTTTAGTGCATTCTAATGTTAGCAGTGTACTAACATTTTATGCAAACTGTTTTGTTAAAAACTAGCCTTTGAACAAAAGGCGCATTATTTTTTAAAGTGGGTGTACCTTATTTTAGAAAAGTTTTTTTTAAAGAAAACCTATAACTCTTTAATATAGTGTTATAGTTTTACTTAGCTGGCATTAAAAGCCAGAAAATTGTTCTAAAGCATCATTTACCTTTCTTGGCAGCAATACCAAAGAAAACCTAAGGTTCGGTGTAACCAAACACTTCATGAAAAAGAAAAGGTTATTTCATGTGCAAGACAGCACTAGAGGGCACTCTTTAGCAGGTTGCAAGATAGGGACTTTCTTACTGGTATCAGAGCTTGGCTTGGTGATGGAGGTAAGGGTTTGAGGAGCTTAGAGGCTCGGGCAGGTGTGGGGTGAAAAAATGGCTTTTAACCTTTTATAATATCTACTCTTCCCAAAAGACTGGAACATCACAATCAATGCCAATAATACGATGACTCTTAAAACATTTTCTTAAAATTGCTTGTGAAGCATGTATTTCTTAGAAATTAATAATCTTAGTTACTTCTATGTAAGTGTTTCTTCTCTATAAATGAATTTAATAACACTTATTACTTTATCTTTTTTTAAAAATTAAGTAGTGTAAGATTGTTCCCCCTATGTTTTGGTTTATATCAGTATTTTCTATAGCAGATAGAAAAAGTAACAAGTTTTGGTACTTTGTTTGTGAAAAAATAAGTCTAGTTTTTTCTTTTTTTAATGTGAAAAAGCTGAAATTAAAACTAAAGTAACATTTTTTGTCTTCTCTAATAAACCTTTTTGTCTGTCTTTTGCTCCTCTATAGATGAAACCTCCTTTTCTTTTGAGTTTGCTTTGAAGCACCCTTTGTGTGTGTGTGTATGTGTGTCTCTGACAGTACCCAAAGCCTCTTTGTATATACTAATGTCATCCTCATGCTTATTATTTTATGCTAGTTCACAAAAGGGATATGATCTCTAAATCACGTATTTTTTCTTACAATCCTTTTTTTCCTTTCTCTCACATTTCATTTTCCCTTTCTTAGTATACAATGCTATAAGGCTGCAAAATGAAAGTACTCTAAAGCTTATTAACTAGTTTTTCATACAAGAAAAACGCTAAATCTACATAAGCAATTGGCATTTACATGCCTGCCTATAGTAGAGATACAATCAACAGATCACCAGTATTGAATGATAATATTTAGAAGGCAGCAAAGCGTAGCAGTTAAGAGACTGGGCTTTTGATTTACATCAACTTGAGTTCCCACTGGCTATGCGACAGTGAGCAATTTTTATTTGACATCTGTAAGCCTTAATTTCCCTACCTGTAAAAACGGGACTAATAATGATAATTAATTTACTTTAGCTCAGAATTGAGAACTGAAGATTGTGTGTGTGTGTGTGTGTTTATATATAAATATATATGTATAATTGTACACAGCAAATAGTAAAAACAGGTATGCTATTAGTTATTATTCAGATTTAGCTGAGATCTCTATTAATATTGCCCCTGTATGTATTTCATTTTTTTGCAGTACCTTTTTGATATAAAGTTTTAAAATTATATACTTGATTTTTGTTAGCTTTTGAGCAACAACAACAAAACAGTATGAATCAGAGATACCAGTGCTTTGACTCTGAAAGACCTTTGACAGTAAAATCCAAGGCCAGGACTAGGGTGAAGCTAGGAAGGTGCTTACATAGCAAAATTTAAGGAGGTACCCACTTTCAGGTGTCAACCTAGCAGTTACGTGACCCTGGGATTGAGAGCTTTCTTAAATTTTAAACCATAGGCATTTCTGTTACCTCCTCCCAGTCTTGGCCCTGCTATAAACCTTAATTTTCACTTTGGCTGTTTCCTTAAGTTCATGAAATAAATGCTTATGGAAAAAAATAATTTGCATATGGCTTAATCAGTCTGCAGGGGCTGGGCACAGAAAAGCTTAAAGAACCTTATCCAGGACCTTCCAAACTATGGACTGACTTGAACACTCAACATATCTTTGTTGTTCAGATGGGTATTCAGCTCATAATAATAAAATGCCTTAAATATCTTTAATACTAAAGATGATACAATCATTTTTTCAGGCATATTATGACCTAAAAATTCAACTTCAATCATTAAATCCTTGTGGGAGTTAAACTTACGTCTGGCACAGCATGTTTTAGGACATTCTAGTAAGATTACTAATCATCTGTATTGCACACAAGTCATTTCAGCTGCAAATAACTAAAATAAAATTAGAATCACTGATATTATATCCAGAAGCTGAAATTGCATGCAAGTTTAAACTGTAAATACCTACGTTGCAATTTAGTGAAGTGACAATGGTAGTATTTGTTTTGATCACTATTAGGAGTTATACATATATAAGGGAAGAAAGATCACCTTTTTGTGTGTTCATGCCAGACTAAAATTTTATATCTGATCAGAGAATCAGCATTCCTGCTCTTACGAGACATTGTGTCCACATTCCACTCAGTTCCAAACCATTCCTTATGCTAAAAGTGCAAACACTTTCTCTCTTCATTACTGCTAGAGTTTGGTTTGTTTGACCCCTTCAAATCTCATGTTGAAATTTGATTTCTGATGTTGGAGGGGAGGCTTAATGGGAAGTGTTTGGGTCATAGGGGCATATCCTTCATGAATAGATTAATCCTCTCCCTGGGGGAGAGGGGGTAAGTGAGTTCTCATTCTATTAGTGCTCATGAGAGCTGGTTGTTAAAGATAGCCTGGCACAAATTCCCACTCCCCTTGTTTTATCTGCTTCCTCTCTCACCATGTGATCTCTTTGCATGTCAGTTCCTCTTTGACTTCCGACATGAGGGGAAGCAGCCTGAAGCCCTTACCAGAAGTAGATGCTGGTGCCAAGCCTCTTGTACAGCTTGCAGAACTGTAAGCCAAATAAACCTCTTTTCTTTGTAAATTACCCAGCGTTAGGTATTTATTTATAGCAACACTAAGCAGACTAAGACAATAACTTTGAAATTTAAACTCAGTTAAAGCGTATGTATTTGCCTAATTTGACTTTATTCTTATACTTTCTGGGGACCCGAATATTGATACATTAGAAACATAAAGGCACAAGAATTTTTTTTAAAAGTATAAGCATAAAACAAGATTTCTTGATTTGAATACCCAAGGCTATCTACTTATAAGCCTTTCCTAGATCCTCCTGATTTTTAAATTCTTATCACTTAGTAAACTTTCAACTTCTTCTGTGGCTGTGATCCTTATTGGGTATCGTAAACTGAGTTAGATTTTCATATAGCCAAAGAAAAACTAAGTCTTTTGACATTGATTACTTCCTGGGAAATACTACTTTCTGTGAGTCAAAACTGAAACCAGTTCCTAAACAGAATTACTGTTGGATGTCATATTCCTGACAACGATATTTTTCATGGTTTTATAATATGAAACAATTTAAGGTAATGAGCAGGAGATTTCTGTCATTTGTGTAAACCAAACTCATTTTATGTTCCTAAAATCTTTGTTCTCCCGTAGTTTTATCAAATTAAAACTGCCATACTCTGTTCCTACATTATTACTTAAAATATGCAGCGTTGCAGTCTGCACACAAGTCTTCACAAGACTTTGACTGTTAAAGTTGTTATTGTTTCTGGTTTAATATAAGAAGTACTAAGAAAGCAGCCCAGTAGGATAGTTAGGAGCTCAGCCCTAGGTTTGAACTCTGGCTCCTGAATAAGTTAAAATTACTTCCCAAAGCTTTAGTCCCTTTCTATGCACCATGAGAATAGTGATAGTACCCAAGTCATAAAATGATTATGATGTTCAATTAAGATGATACATTAAAATGCTGATTATTATTTCACATTGGAAAGCTTGTGAGAATTTGATACAGTAAATATGTTCTTTTTTAAAAAGAAGGCCTTAAAATCACGTGTTTTTACATTTGTATTTCTAACGATATAGAATACTCTCTCCCTTATGGATCTCATTTATAACCGTATTTCAATTATATGCCTTTGATTCTTTAATTTCCATTCTTTGTTCTTATTCTATTCTACTTGACATCTCTAAACGTAGCTCAAAATTAACATGTCCAAAAATGAAATTATCTTTAAACCACCCCCCACTTAAAAAATAAAGACAAAAATCTGTTCTTTGTCCCTATTCCTTACTTTTTGTAAATGACTTCACTAATTGCAGACATTAGAATTATTTTTTATAATTCCCTCCCCATGTCTACTTCATCAACTAATGTCTATTTTACCTTACAAATACCTTTTTAATTCAGCCACTTATATCAATATCCACTGCTACTGTTCCAGGCCAAATTACTGTGGTGTTTCAGCTGGCCTACCACAAAATCTTACGGTTTTTTCAACATCCGTTCTTAACTCTGACAACTATTTCCCCATATCACAACCAAGGTGATCCTTAAAAAATCTGATAATTTTTCTTCTGTTGCTGAAACTTTTCAAAGCTTCCTATTTTCCCTAAAATGAAGACTGCCATTTCGAATATGGCACTCTAAGCTATGCATTATCTTCCCATACTCTCATTCTTTCCCCACCAGACTGAATCATTTCCCTTCTGTGCATTCAGAGCTCCCTGTGTTTTTAAAACACTTACAATTTTTGATAATATATGGTTACTTGGTTAATGTCTAAACTATAGGATCTATATCTAGTTTTTCTCTCAACTGAATAACCTATGCTCACAAAGCTGGCTAGAACATAGTAAATATTGTCAAATGAGAAAGTGAAAGTCATCTGACTTGGTAAAATAATAATAGCAATGTTCTGGATCTTTAGACAGCCAAGAAACCTTAGAAATCATTAAATTACATATAATTGCTTTATAGATTACAAAGCAACATTTTTGCTGTCATTTGTATTAACTTCCTTATACTTGTCTTATTGTACATCATCTATCAGTAATTAGCATAGTCATTGAAATTCTCTATGTCAGATGTTATTTTTTTTTGTTAATATTTACAGATTTGGTGTATTTTAAAATAAATGATCAGACAAACAAAAAATTTTATTATACCATCGTCCACGAACAGTTACCACATGCTGGTGCTCACTTTACACATGTGGTTTTGACTGATGTGCTCACCCCATGGAACCTATTGTTTGCAAACATTGCCTAAGGATCCCTATCTTTTTCTGAGGATTAACTCTATAAAGCACAGCTTGTCCCTTCTTACCATGTATACATGGGAATTATCAACCTTAAACCTCTATCTTTTTCTGAGACCCTATTGGGAATAAGATAGCTTCCTCTGTTTCAGTTTACAGAGAGAAATCTGGTATTGGTGGTCATTCTTCAGAAACAATAACTTTATTCTGGTATCCGTTTTTTCCTAGGGACAAACACAGCCTTACCTTAAAGTGCAAAATGGAGAACACAAATAGAAAAAAAAAATCTATGGTCTTCAGTTATCTATGGACATTTGGCTTATCCAGTTGTTAACAATTGACTTTGAGGTTCCTAATAACATCTCCTAGAATTACAGTTTTTGTCTGTGCTGTTTATTTTCACTGAAGTTAATTTATCTTTGTCCTATTGAATTGAAAACTCTGAAGACACAAGAAATTGGTTCTCAAAGCTATTAATTTACTGTCTTCATTAACTTAACATCTTTCATAATAACTCTTTACATCTAGGCCAAGATTTAAAAAAAAAAGATCTGGTTTTCAATCCTGTTACTCATTTTGGGTTTATTTTTTGAAACTCCACACAGATGATTATTAGTTGCCCTTGTGGTTCGGAAGTGCAGAAATACATAAACTGAGTCTTAGTAAATTCCTTCAGAATAGTGCAAAATAGCAAAAACTTTCAGCTATTGTTTTCTGCACAAGCTTTGTTACTTACAAGACTATAGGTAAAGACCTTAACATCATAGTTTTTACTGTTTGGGTTACAAAATAATACCCCCTAATCAGAGTTGGGTCTTTTCTTTAAACATGTTAGATTTAATGCCTTACATGATTAAATTGTCTTAATTATACTTACTTTTCTTCCACTGAAACTTAAGGAAGACTGCAAGTAACATTCATAACAGTAAGCAATTGCCCTACTGAAAATATCCTAGTATTCTGACTCCCAGTGAGAGGCGTTTTGAAGAATGCATTGCGGTGCTCAATGTTATGAGTCAAGAAAACATCCCAGTTTCTCTTTGATAACATATGGTGAATTTAGCATACATTTATTTATTTAGATAGCTTTAAAACCTATTTTTTTCTTCTTGAAGCAATAATTCGTCCTTCCTGCCTTTCTTTCTTTCCTCCCTCCCTCATTCCCTCCTTCCCTTCTTCCTTCCTTCCTCTTTCTTTCTCTTTCTTTTTTTTCTTTCTTTCTTTCTTTCCTTTTCTTTTCTTTACTTCTTTCCTTCCTTCTTTTCTTTTCTTTTTTTTCTCGGCAGGATCTTGCTGTGTTGCCCAGGCTAACCTTGAACTCCTGGATTCAAGCAATTCTCATACCTTAGCCTCTCATTCAGCAGGAATACAGGTGTTTGCCACTGTGCTCAAGCTAGTATCTCATTAATTAGTTTTTTTTTTTTAAAGACAAAGTCTCACTATGTTGCTCAGGCTGGGAAATAGCAATTTCTGAAACTTCACTTTGTTATGTCAGTTAATCTTCTATCTTGTTTTATTTTGTCATATTTGTTCTGTGTTTACCGCTTTCAAGCTTCAAAAGATGCCCCTGGCTGGGTGTGGTGGTTTACATCTGTAATTCCAGTGCTTTGGGAAGCCAAGGTAGGAAGCTCACTTGAGGCCAGCAGTTCAAGACCAGCCTGGGTAAGGCACTGTCTGTCCCCCAAAATTAAAACAAACTAGCCCTCAAATTAAAACAAACTAGCTGAATGTGGTGGTGCATGCCTGTATTCCTAGCTACTTAGGTTGCTGAGGTGGGAAGACTGCTTGAGCCCAGGAATTTGAGGCTGCAGTGAGCTATGATTGTGCCACTGCACTCCAGCCTGAGCGACAGAGCAAGACCCTGTCTCTAAAAACAAACAAGCAAAACAAAACAAAAAACAAAAGGTACCCCTAATTTTAGGATTTGGTAAATCAGTTTTTATTCTGTAAACAACCTCCATTATTCTCAGTTTTCCATACTGAGACATCTTAATTGTTTTGAGTTTGTCTCCCCATTCCCTGACCTCTTTGATTGTAGTGACCTTTATTTAATATTTAATTTCTGGTCTGAATATAACATATCAAGCATGAGTGAATCATAGTTACTTTGGAAATTCATTCTTATATGGTATATTTTTCCAATGGTGCAAGGATTTTGTTTTTCAATTATAACTTTTGCTGCTCTGACACAGTAAGTCAAATTCTTCATCATACACTTAGTAGCTCCCTAAGAAAGTCACACATTAACATAATGGATTATTTTTTGGCCCCTAAAAGTTGAATTGCCTTTATTAGTTAATATTTCTCTCACTTTTGTTTCTGATATTCATTGTCTTTTGAGCATGTAGCTTTAATTCATATGGAAGTTAGCTTCAAAGTTTTATATTTTAACTTTCTGTAATCAATTGAGTTAATTTGGTAGATAACACATTTAAAATAGCATTATAACTGCATATGCACTTATTAATACCTAACATACACAATATATTTCCTCGGTACCTCCCATCTTTGGAAAAGTTTGGAAGAGAAAATTTCAGGGAACTGTGGCTTTTGTTGTTGTATGGAGTTATCTGCCTTAATATGTGGATACCTTTATTTCTATTTGAAAGATAAAGTTATTTTCAACCATTAGCCAAACACCATTTCTAGTTATGTTCAGTTACAATATGAACTAAGCATTTGCTTTATTTTCAATATCATTTATTTTTATTATACTGGCAGTGCCTGGTTTTGAGATGCACATAGCTATTGTTCTGTATTAATGAGAACTGGAGAAATGAGGGAACTTATACACCAAGAATAATTAAGTTATTCTTTCTTACCAAGAAGCCTCAGAATCTTCCTGTACAAAGGAGGCATCTAGGGAGTGTGACATCAGCAAGATAGCAGAATACAAGAATCTAGCTCTCATTCCCCTAAAGGAAACACCAATTTGGGTAACCACCCGCACATGAGAATACCTTTGTGGGAGCCACAAAATCTATCTGAGGGTTTCCAGCACACTGGTGAAGCAAAAAATCTGACAATGGACACATTGAAAAGAGTAAGAAGAGCAATTTCATTTTTCACTCATGTCACCCCTCCTTAAAAGTAGCAATCTTTGTGCCAAAAGAGGCCCCTTTGACCCACAGTTTCTTTCATGAGGGAAAGTGAGAGCCTGGGTTACCCAGTTTTGTGGGATGCTGCCTGAGAGTCTCACATCATCTTGCCCCACCCAGAACACCAAGGGGATCTGCATGGCTTAATAATCCATTGCTAGCTAGAAGTAGGGAGAAGAGGTGAGCACTCACAACTGGCATGCAGTTTGCAACAGCCAGCCACAAATATAATTAACTGGTTCATGGATTCCATCAAGAGATCCACCCACAAATCCTGCAAGATGACTTACCCATACACACTCCCAACAAGCTGTTGTGCACCCTTAGGACTCCATTCATCACCACCCCTATGGATGGCACCCCATGCATCCCTGGTACATGACCTGTGCAAGTTCCCTCAGACAGTACATGGATCTCAGTAGCCAATATGTATCTTAATAGCCCAAAGTACTGGTTTGTGAGAAAGCACACAACCTTAAACACTTCGGGGCACAGCTCTAGGGAAAATAAATGAGACGCTATTGGCACCAGGCTCAGCTTTGTAGGATAAAGAGAAGGCACACAGTATAAGATTTCTCCATAAGAGGAAACAAGAGGAGTGGAGCAAATGCATTCGTAGTAAAGGTCTGAGAAACCTTCAGCATCTCTAACCAGGCCCACTGGTGAAGGTCTTTCTCTCTTCACAGTAATCAATAAAGACTAGAAGAGTTGACTATTTCTTCAAATGTGAAGACTTCAAGGAACATGAAGATTCAAGGAAGTATGCTAACACTAAAGGATTACCAGTCATTTGAAATTATCTAGGGAGAGGAACAAAAAGATAAAAGAATGAAAAAGATGAAGAAAGGATGTGGGACTATGGTACACCATCAAGTAAACCAATATATGATATGCATTATGAGATTCCCAGAAGTAGCTCAGAAAGAGAAAGAGGAAGAAAGTTTATTTAAAGATATAATGAAAGATAACTTCCCAAATCTGGAAATAGAAATGAGCATGCAGTTCCATGAAGCCCAAAAAAGCTCCTAATAAGTTGAGCATAATGAGGTCATCACTGAGACACATTAAAATCAAATTACCAAAAGTCAAAGATGAAGAGAATTTTGAAAACCAAAGGGGTTTTTGTCACATACAAAGGACCCATTATAAGACTACCAGCAGATTTCTCAATAGAAACTTTACAGGCCAGGAAAGAGTGGGATGATATATTCAAAGTGACAAAAGAAAATAGCTGCCAACCAAGAATAGCATACAAACCTCTCCTTCGGAAATAAGGGAGAAATAAAGACTTTCACAGGCAAACGAAAGCTGAGGGAGTTTATCACCATTAAACCTGCCTTACAAGAAATGCTAAGGGAAGTTCTTCAAGTTGAAATGAAAGGATGCTTATTAGCATCAGGAGAATATATGAAGGTATAAAACTCAGTAATAAAGGTAAATACATAGTCAAATTTGAATAGTTTAATACTGTAATGGTGGTATGTAAATCACTTTCATTTTAGGATGAAGGTTAAACATACAAATATATAAAAATAACCAGCTACAATAATTTAATTTTTATACAGTATAGATGTAAATTGTGATATCAATAACAGAAAATGTTGGCAGCATGAGTAAAAGTATAAAGTTTTTGTATGTGACCAAAATTAAGCTGCTATCAGCTTAAAATAGACTGTTATAACTGTAAGATGCTTTATATAAGCTTCATGGTACTCACAAAGCCAAACTCATAATAAATACATACAAGACAAGAAGGAATCAAAGCATACCACTTAAAAAAGAGAGGAAGAAAGGAACAAAAGAACTAGTTTTATTGAAATGGCAACAGTAAGTTCTGACCTATCAATAACAATTTAATTGTAAATGGATTAAATTCCCCAATCAAAAACCAGAGTGACCCAGTGAATTAAAAAAATACGATTTGACCATAGGCTACTTGCAAGAAATTCACTTTAGAATTAAAGAGACACATAGGCTGAAAGTGAAGGGATGGAAAAAGATATTCCATGCAAAAAGTAATCAGAAGAGAGGAGGAGTGGCTGTCTGTCACAGAGATAAAGAATATTTCTGTGTAATGATAAAGGGATCAGTTCATCAAGAGGATATAATATTTGTGAATTTATATGCACTCAGTATTGAAACACTGAAAAATACAAAGCAAATATTAACAGAATTGAAGGCAGAAATAGACAGCAACATAGTAGTAGGGGACTTTGATACTCCGCTTTCAACAATGGATAGATCATCCAGACGGAAAATCAGGAAATGTCAGACTTGAACAAATGGACCTAACAAACATATACAGAACGTTCCATCCAACAGCAGCAGAATATACATTCTTCTCAAAGGCACAAGGACCATTTTCCAAAATAGATTATGTGTAGGCCACAAACCAAGTCTCAACACATTTAAGAAGATTGAAATTGTATAAGTATCTTCTGACCACAAAGCTAGGAAACTAGAAACAGGAGGAAAATTCACAAATACGTAGAAATTAAATAACACACTACTGAGGGTGGAGCAAGATGGCAGAATAAAAGGCTCCACTGATCACCCTGAATTGCTGGCCGATTGAATTGCTGACGCCACTCCTCCACCTTCCTGGCAGTGTTTGCATGGTGCCAAGGGTGTTTCTTTGCTCTGGGAAGAGGAAGAGCACAGCAATTATGAGGCATTGAACTCTGTGTTACCCCATTATAGCAGGGGAAAAAACCCACCAAATTCAGCTGATGCCCACTCACAGAGTGAGCATTTAAACCAGCCCTAGCCAGGAGGGAATGACTGATCTCAGCAGTCTGAACTTGAGTTCCTGCAAGTCTCACCTCTGTGAGCCAAAGCACTCTGGGCTCTAAATAAAGTTGAAAGGCAATCTAGGCTACAAGGACTGCAATGCCTAGGCAAATCCTAGGGCTGAACTGGGCCCAGAGCGAGTGGACTAGTGGGGCACACAGCCTACTGAGACACTAGCTTGAGCAGCTAAGAGAGTAGTGACATCATCCCTCCCCAAACCCCAGGCTGCACAGCTTACAGCTCCTAAAGAGACTACTTCCCTCCACTTGAGGAGAGGAAAGCAAGGAGTAGGGAGGACTTTGTCTTGCATCTTGGATACCACTCAGCCATGACAGGATGGGGCACCAGTCAGAGTTATGAGGCCCTTTTTTCCAGTCCCTACCTCCTGTACAACATTTCTAGACACACCCTGGATCAGAAGGGAACCTGATGCCTTGCAGTGAAGGGTCAAGTCCTGGCAGGATTCCTCACCTGCTAACTGAAGAGCCTTGGGCCCTGAATAACCAGCAGCAATACCCAGCTACTACATTCACCGCCTCTCTGAGACCTGCTGACTTCATGTGAGACTCAGCACATTTCCAGCTGTGGTGGCTATGGAACAAGACTCCTCTGCTTGAGAAAAGCAGAGGGAAAAGTAAAGGAGATTTTGTCTTGGACCTTAGGTACCAGCTCAGCCACAGGTAGGTAGGGCACCATGCAGGCTCTTGGAGTCCCTAATTCCAAGACTTGGCTCTTGAATGGTATTTACCTACCCAGGGCCTGAGAGAAGCCTACTGCATTTAAAGGTCACTCTCAGACCAGGCAGCATTCACTACAAGCTTGGTGAAGAGCCCTTGGGCCTTAGGGAACATCAGCAGTAGTCTGGCAAGACACCCCATGGGCCTGTGATGGCAATGGCTATGGGATGAGGCTCCTCTGCCTTTGGAAAGGGAAAGGAAGAGTGGGAAAGACTGTGTCTTGTGGTTTCATTGCCAGTTCAGCTACAATGCAACAGCATAGTAGGTAGACTTTGAAGGTTTTTTATTCTAGTTTTAGTTTCAGGATGGCAACTCTGGACCTGCCTGGGGCCTAGGAATACTCACTACCCTGAAGGCAAGGACACAGGCCTGACTGCTTTGCCACTCAGAGTCTTGAGTGAACATAAGTGAACATAGGGAGTAGCCAGGGAGTGGTTACAGAAGGCCGTGGGTGAGACCCAATGCTGTGTTGACTTGAAATCTGACCCAGCATAGTCACAGGGTTGTGGTGGCCACTGGGGTGCTTGTGTCACTCCACCCCCAGCTCTAAAACAGACACAGAGAGAGACTCCGTTTGTTTAAGAGATCGTAAGAGAAGAGAACTAGAGTCTCTGCCTAGCAATCCACACAATTCCTCCTGATCTTGTCCAGGGCCATCAAGACAGTAACTCTATGAGTCTTCAAGAACCACAGCATTACTGGACTTGCAGTGCCCACTAAAGCAGACACATCTTTGATCATAACATCCAAGTCCTTTCAAATATTGGGAAAGCCTTCCCAAGGTGGATGGGTGCAAATGTGTCCAGACTGAGAAGACAGTAGTAAATATCTAAGTGTTCAGTACCCAGATACAGATGAATATCTGTAAGTATCAAGACCATCTGGAAAACATAACCTCACCAAATGAACTAAATAAGGCATCATGGACTATTCTTGGAGGAACAGAGATATATCACCTTTTAGACAGATAATTCAAAATAGCTCTTTTGAGAAAACAAAGAAATTCAATATAACACAGAGAAGGAACTCAGAATTCTATGAGATGAATTTAACAGAGAGATTGAAATAAAAAGAAGCAGAAATTCTGGACCTGAAAAATGCAGTTGGCATACTGAAGAATACATCAGAGTCCTTTGATCACAGAGTTGATCAAGCAGAAGAAAGAATGAGTGAGCTTGAAGACATAGTATTTAAAAATACACTCGGAGGAGATAAAAGAAAAAAGAATAAAAAACAATGAAGCACACCTACGGGATCTTGAAAATATCCTCAAAAGAGCAATTGTAAGTTATTGGCCTTAAAGAGGAGGTAGAGAAAGAGATAGGGTAAAAGGTTTATTCAAAGGGATAATAATAGAGAACTTCCCAAACCTAGAGAAATATATCAATGTCCAAATACAAGAAAGTTATAGAACATTAAGCAGATTTAACCCAAAGATTACTCCCTCAAAGCATTTAATAATCACATTCCCGAAGGTCAACGATAAAGGATCCTAAAAGTAACAAGAGAGAAGAAACAAATAACATGCAATGGAGCTCCGGTACATCTGGCAGCAGACTTTTCAGTGGAAATCTTAGAGGTTGGGAGAGAGTGGCATGACATATTTGCTGAAGGGAAAAAAAAATACCGTAGAATAGTATATCTGGTGAAAACATCCTTCAAACATGAAAAGGAAATAAAGACTTTCCCAGACAAACAGTAGCTGAGGGACTTCATAAACACCAGACCCGTCCTGCAAGAAATGCTGAAGGGAGTACTTCAATCAAAAAGAAAAGGATGTTAATGAGCAATAAGAAATAATCTAAAGTTACAGACTCACTGGTAATAGTAAGTACAAAGAAAAACCCAGAATATTATAAAACTGTAATTATGATGTGTGAACCACTCTTAAGCAGAAACACTAAATGATGAACCAATCAAAAATATTAACTACAACTTTTCAAGAAACAGACAGTATAATAATATACATTAATAAAGAGAAACAGCAAACACAAAGTTAAACAATGAGGGGACTAAAGTGCAAAATCTTTATTTTCTTTTTGCTTGTTTTTTTTGTTTGTTTGTTTATGCAAACAGTGTTCAGTTGTGTTCAGCTTAAAATAATGGGTTGCAAAATAGTATTTGCAAGCCTCATAGTAACCTCAAACCAAACAGCATAAACAGATACACAAAAAAAATAAAAAGTAAGAAACTAAATTATATTATAAAAGAAAATCATCTTCACTAAAAGGAAAACAGGAAGGAAAGAAAAAGAAGAGAAGACCACAAAAATAACAAAGTGGCAGGAAAAAGTTTTTACTTATTAATGATAACATTGAATGTAAATGGACTAAACTCGCCAATCATAAGACATAGAATGACTGAATGGATTTTTTATAAAAAGACCCAGTGATCTGTTGCCTACAAGACGCCTATAAAGACACACATAGACTGAAAATAAAGGAATGAAAAAAGATATTCCATGCCAATGGAAACCAAAAAAAGAGCAAGAGTAGCTATATTTATATCAGGCAAAATAGATTTCAAGACAAAAACTGTAAGAGACAAATAAGGTCACTATATAATGATAAAGGGATCAATACAGTGATAGAATATAACAATTGTTAATATACATGCACCCAAAACTGGAGCACCCAGATATATAAATTAAATACTATTAGAGCTAAAGAGAGATTTAGGTCTCATCACAATAATACTTAGAGACTTCAATACCCCACAAGCAGCATTGGACAGATCTTCCAGATATAACATCAACAAAGAAACATCGGACTTAATCTGCACTTAGACCAAATGGAGCTAATAGATATTTACAGAACATCTCATCCAATGGCTGCAGAATACACATTTTTTTTCTCAGCACATAGATCATTCTCAAGGATAAACCATATGTTAAGTCATAAAACAATATTCAAAAAATACTGACGTAATATCAAACATCTTCTCTGACTGCAATGCAATAAAACCAGAGATCAACAACAAGAGGAATTTGGGAAACTATACAAACATATGAAAATTAAATAGTATGCTCCTGAATGACCAGTGAATCAATGAGGAAATTAAGAAGGAAATTGAAAAAACTATTGAAACAAACAATAATGGAAACACAACATTTCAAAACCTATGGTATACAGCAAAAGCTATACTAAGAGAGAAGTTTATATCTCTAAGTACCTACATCAAAAAAGAAGAAAAACTTCACATGAACAGCCTAACAATGCATCTTAAAGAACTAGAAAAGCAAGAGCAAACCAAATCCAAAATTTATAGAAGAAAATAAATCATAAAGATCAGTGCAGAAATTGAAATGAAGAGAACAATACAAAAGATTGATGAAACAAAAAGTTGGTTTTTTGAGAAGTTAAACAAAATAAGCAAACCTTTAGCCAGATTTACAACAACAAAAAAGAAGATCCAAAAAAAATCAGAGATGAAAAAGGAAACATTACTACTGATATCACAGAAATTCAAAAGATCATTAGTGGCTACTATGAGCAACTACTTACCAATAAATTGGAAAATTTAGAAGAAATGGATAATGGATTATTAGTGGCTACTATGAGCAACTACTTACCAAAAAATTGGAAATTTTTAGAAGAAATTGATAAATTTCCTGACACATATAACCTGCCAAGACTGGACCTTGAAGAAATCCAAAGCTTTAACAGACGAATAACAAGTAATGATATTGAAACCTTAATAAAAAGTCTCCCAGTAAAGAAAAGCCCAGGAACCTATGGCTTCACTGCTGAATTCTACCAAACATTTAAAGAAAAACTAATACCAATCCTGCTCAAACTATTTTGAAAAATAGAGGAGAAGGGAATACTTCCAGACTCATTCTACATGGCCTGCATTCTAATACCAAAACTAAAAACACATTTAAAAAAATACAGGACAATATCTCTGATGAATGTTGATACAAATATCCTCAACAAAATACTAGCAAACCAAATTCAACAATA
Source organism: Cacajao melanocephalus (assembly GCA_963573385.1). Classification (NCBI taxonomy): domain Eukaryota; kingdom Metazoa; phylum Chordata; class Mammalia; order Primates; family Pitheciidae; genus Cacajao; species Cacajao melanocephalus. Next base: position 53,724 of record CAUYLG010031479.1, on the reverse strand, counting down.
CAATAAAAAGATCATTCATCATGACCAGGCACAATTTATCCTTGGGATGTAAGGATGGCCCAAAATGTACAAATCAATCAATGTGATACATCATATTAACATAATGAAGGACAAAACCATAGGATCATTTCAATTGATGCAAAAAAGCATGTGACAAAATCCAACATCCCTTCATGATAAAAACTTCCAAAAACTAAGTATAGAAAGAACATGCCTCAAGGGAATGAAAGCCATATATGGCTGACCTCAGGCAGTTATCATATGGAGTGGAAACAAACTGAAAGCCTTTCCTCTAAGATTTGGATCATTACAAGGATACTCTTTTTTTTACCACTTTCATTCAATATAGTACTGGAAGTCCTAGCTGGAGCAGTCAGAGAAGAGAAAGAAATAAAGGGCATCCAAACAGGAAAAGAAGTCAAATTATCCTTGTTTGCAGATGATACGATCTTATATTTGGAAAAAATCCAAATATGCCATCAAAACTGTTAGAATTGATAAACAAATTTAGTAAAGTTGCAAGATACAAAATCAACATACAAAAATCATTATCAGCCAGGCACATAATCCCAGCACTTTGGGAGCCCAAGGCGTGTGTTTGAGACCAGCCTGACCAACAGGGTGAAAACCTGTCTCTACCAAAAATACAAAAAAAAAAAAAAAAAAAAAAAAAAAAAAATTAGCTAGGCATGGTGGCACATGCCTGTAATCCCAGCTACTCAGGAGGCTGAGGCAGGAGAATCACTTGAACCCGGAAGGCAGAGGTTGCAGTGAGCTAAGATTGCACGACTACACTCCAGCCTGGGAAACATAGTGAGACTCTGCCTCAAGAAAAAAAAGAAAAAAGAAAAATAGAAAAGAAAAAAAATCAGTATTATTTCTGTATGCTGACTGAACAATCTGAGAAAGAAATTCAAAAAGTAATCCCATTTACAGCAGCCACATATAAAATGAAATACATAGGAATCAACTTGATCAAATATGTAAAAGATCTGTATAATCAAAATTAGAAAACACCAATAAATTAGATTGAAGAATACACCAAAAAATGGAAAGATATCTCATGTGCAAGAATTGGAAGAATCAATATTATTAGAATTTCCATACTACCCAAAGCAATCTACAGATTCAGTGCAATATGTATACTGCATTCTGTGACGTTCTTCACAGAAATAGAAAAAACAATCCTAAAACTTACATGGAACTACAAAAGACCCAGAGTAGCCAAAGCTATCTTAGGCAAAAAGAGCAGAACTGACGGAATTACTTTACTTGACTATAAATTGTACTGTAGTGCTATGGTAACAAAAACAACATGGTACGGGCATAAAAACAGACACACAGACCAATGGAACAGAATAGAGAACCCAGAATCAAATCCATACACCTACAGTTAACTCATTTTTGAGAAAGGTACCAAGAACATACACTGGGGAAAAGACAGTGTCTTCAATAAAAGGTACTGGGAAAACTGGATATCTATATGCAGAGTGAAACTAGACCCCCTCTCTCTACATGTAAATGCAAAAATCAAGCAAAATGGATTAAAGAATTAAATATAAGACCTCAAATATGAAACTACTACTAGAAAACATTGGGGAAAATCTCTAGGACATTAGTTTGGGCAAAAATGTCTTTCTTGAGTAATAGCCCACAAGCACAGACAACCAAAGCAAAAATGGACAAATGGAATCGTATCAAGTTAAAAAGCTTCTGTACAGTAATGGAAATAATCAACAAAGTGAAGAAAGGAGACCAGGAGAAAATATTGGCAAACTACCCACCTGACAAGGAATTAAGAGCCAGAATATATAAGGAGCTCAAACAACTCTATAAGAAAAATATCTAATAATCTAGTTTTTAAATGGGCAAAAGAAGACATACAAAAGTGCTCAACATCACTGATCATCAGAGAAATGCAAATCACAATGGCAATGAGATAATCATCTCACCTCTGTTAAAAATTGCTTATATCGAAAAGACAGGCAATAACAAATGCTGGCAATGATGTAGAGAAAAGAGTACCCTCATACACTGTTGATGAGACTGTAAGTTAGTGCAACCACTGGGGACAATAGTTTGGAGGTTCCTGAAAAAAACTAAAAATAGAACTACCATATGATCCAGCAATCCTGCTCCTAGGTATATATGCAAAAGTAAGACAATCAGTATATCAGAGAGAGATCTGCACTCCCATGTTAGTTGCTGCATTGTTCACAATAGCTAAAATTTGGAAGCCAGTTAAGTGTTCGTCAACAGATGGAGAAAGAAACTGTGGTACATATACACAACAGAGTACTATTCAGCCATAAAAAGAGTGAGATCCTGTCATTTGAAATAACATGGGTGGACCTGGAGGTCATTATGCTAAGTGAAATAAGCCAGGCACAGAAAGACAATTATCTCCTGTTCTTATTTGTGGGGTCTGAAAGTCAAAACAATAAAACTAATGGAGATAGAGAGTAAATGAATGGTTACTAGAGGCTGGGAAGAGTAGTTGGGGGATAAGGGGAAATTGAGGATGGTTAATAGGTCAAAAGAAAGAATGTGAACAAGACCTAGTATTTGATAGCACAACAGAGTGACTATAATCAATACTAATGTTATTGTACATTTTAACATAACTAAAAGAGTATATTTGGATTGTTTGTAATAAAAATGTAAATGTTTGAGGGAATGGAGATCCAATTTTACATGATATGATTATTACACGTTACATGCCTGTGTCAAAACATCTCTTCTACTCTATAAATATATATACTACTATGTATCCACAAAAATTAAAATCAAAAAAGTAAACAACAAACAACCAAAAGTCACAAAGAAGAAATCAAAAGGGAAATCAAAAAGTATCTTGAGAGAAACAAAAATGGAAACTCAACATACCAAAACTTATGCAGTGCAGCCACAGAAGTTCTAACAAAGAAGTTTATAGTACTAAATGCCTACATTAAGAATAAAGAGAGATCACAAATAAACAGCCTAACTTTATATTTCAAGGAACTAGAAAAAGAGCAAAATAAACCCAAAGTCAGCAGAAGGAAGAAAGTAATAAACATCTAGAAGTAAATGAAACAGAGGCTAGAAAAATCATAGAAAAAATCAACAAAACAAACAGCTGTTTGATAATGAAAATGATAATGATAATGTAAATCTTTAACTAGACTAAGGAAAAATGAGAAAATATTCAAATGAATGTAAAATTATAAATAAGAGACATTACAGCTGATATCACAAAAATACACAGCATCGTAAGAATCTTCCGTGAAGAAGTAAATGCTAACACTTTGGATAACCTAGAAGAAATGGATAAATTTGTAGAGGCATACAAATTAACAAGACTGAGGCTTGACAAGATAGAAAATCCAAATAGACCAATAATAAGGAATGAGATTGACTCAGGAATCCAGAACCTCCCAACAAATAATATCTCAGACCAGATGGTTTTGCTGGTGAATTCTACCAAGTATTTAAAGAAGAATGAACAGACACTTCTCAAAAGAAGACATTTATACAGCCAACAAACATAAAAAAAAGATCATCATCACTGGTCATTAGAGAAATACAAATCAAAACCACATTGAGATACCATCTCACGCCAGTTAGAATGGCAATCATTAAAAAATCAGGAGACAGCAGATGCTGGAGAGGATGTGGAGAAATAGGAACGCTTTTACACTGTTGGTGGGAGTGTAAATTAGTTCAACCATTGTGGAAGACAGTGTGGCAATTCCTCAAGGATCTAGAAATAGTAATTCCATTTGACCCAACAATCCCGTTACTGGTTATGTACCCAGAGGATTATAAATCATTCTATTATAAAGGCACATGTACGTGTATGTTTATTGTGGCATTGTCACAATAGCAAAGACCTGGAACCAACCCAAATGACCATCAATGATAGACTGAATAAAGGAAAGGTGGCACATATACCTCATGGAATACTATACAGCCGTAAAAAAGATGAGTTCATGTCCTGTGTAGGGACATGGGTAAAGCTGGAAACCATCATTCTCAGCAAACTGACACAACAGAAAACCAAATACTGCATGTTCTCACTCATAGGTGGGTGTTGAAAATTGAGAACACATGGACACAGGGAGGGGAACATCACACACCAAGGCCTCTCAGTGGGTGGAGGGCTAGGGGAGGGATAGCAGGGGGTGGGGGATAGGGGAGGGATAGCATTAGGATAAATACCTAATGTAGATGACAGGGTGATGGATGCAGCAAACCACCATGGCACGTGTAACAAACCTGCACGTTCTATCCATGTACCCCAGAACTTAAAGTATAATTTAAAAAAAAAAGAATTAATGCCAGTCCTCAAACTTCTCCAAAAACATGAAGAGGAGGGAACACTTCCAAACCCATACTACAAGGCCAGCATTACCCTGATACCAAAGCCAGAAAAGGACACTGCAAGAAAAAAAAAATTACTAGCCGATATTTGTAACAAACATAGATGTGAAAATACTAAAAACTAGTAAACTAAATTTTACAGCACATTGAAAGGATTATATGCCATTGTCAAGTGGGATTTATCCTTGGGATCCAGTCATGGTTTAGCCTACACAAATCAATAAAAGTAATATACCATATTAACAGAATGAAATGTAAAAATCATATGATCATCTCAGTAGATGCAGAGAAAGCATTTGACAACATTCAACATGTTTTTTTGATTAAAAAACAAACCTCTCAATAGATTAGGATAGAACAAAGGTACTATAACATAATAAAAGCCATGTATGACAAGCCCAAGCTAGCATCCTACTCAATGATGCAAAACTGAAAGATTTCCTGCAAGATCAGGAACAAGACAGTGATGCCCATTCTTGCCACTTCTTTTCAACACAGTGCCTGGAAGTCCTGGCTAAAGTAGTTTCGGGGGAAAATCCATTTAAATCAGAAAGAAAAAAAGTAAAATTGTCTCCGTGTTAGGTAACTATCTTATTTCAAAAAAACCCCTAAAGAATTCACCAAAAAGTTGTTAGAACTAATAAATTCAATAAAGTTGCAAGAATTAGTAGAGTTGTATTTATATCACAAACAACAAACTATCCAAAAAAGAAATTAAGAAAACATTTCCATTTTCCGTAACATCAAACAAGAATAAAATACTTAGGTATAAATTTAACCAAGGAGATGAAAGATCTGTTCACTTGTATTTTATTGTATAATAAAATACTTATGAGAGAAATTGAGGTAGATGCAAAGAAATGAAAAGATATGTCATGTTTGTGGTTTGGAAGAATTGATATTGTTAAAATGTCAAAACTATCTAAAATTCACTGGGATCCTATCAGAATTTCTATGACATTTTTCACAGAAATAATCTCAAAATTCACTTGGAAGCACAAAAGGCCCCAAATAATCAAAGCAATCTTGAGCAAGAAGAACAAACCTGGAGATATCACCCTTCCTAATTTCAAATTATGTTACAAAGCTATAGTAATCAGAGCAACATTTAGTACTGGCATAAAAACAGACCCATGGACCAGAGGAACAGAATCAAGAGCCCAGAAATAAACCCACATGTATGCAATCTACTAACTTTTCACAAGCTTGCTGAGAATACACAATAGGGAAAAAACAGTCTCTTCAGTAAATGGTGCCGGGAAAATGGGTTATCTACCCAAAAAAGAATGAAATTAGACCTTTATATTATACTGTACACAAAAATCAACCCAAAATGGATTTAAAACATAAATATAACACCTGAAACCATAAAACTCCTAGAAGATAAGCTGAAATCTCCTTGACATTGGTATTTGCAATTATCTTTTGGATATGACACCAAAAGCACAGGCAAAAAGCAAAAATAAGTAGAACTACATCAAAGTAAAAAGAATTTGCATAGCAAAAGAAACAATCAACAAAACGAAAAGGCATCCTATGAATTGGGAGAAAATATTTGCAAACTGTATATCTGATAAAGGGTAGCTAGGCGCAGCAGCTCACCTGTAATTCCAGCACTTTTGGAGGCCAAGGCAAGCAGCTTAAGCCCAGGAGTTTGAGACCAGCCTGGGCAATGTGGTGAAACCATGTTTCTATAAGAAATACAAAAATTATTTCAGTATGATGGTGCATGCCTGTAATCTCAGCTACTCGGGAGGCTGTGGTAGGATCACCTGAGCCTGGGAAGGTAGAGGCTGCAGTAAGCCAAGATCACACCACTGCACTCCAGCCTGGGCAAGAGAGTGAAACCCTTTCTCAAAAAAAGCAGGGCTAATGTCTAAAATGTACAATGACATCACACAACTGATAGCAAAAATGAAATAAACTGATTTTAAAATAGACAAAGGACCTGAAAAAACATTTCTCCAAAGATAACATTCAAATAACTCCAGGTATACGAAAAAATGCTCACCACCACTAATTATAAGCAAAATGTGAATCAAATCAAAACTTTAATGAGCTATCACCCAACTAACACCTGTTAAGATGGCTGTTACGAAAAAGGTAGCAGATGACAAGTGTTGGCAAGGATATGGGGAAAAGGGAATTCTTGTATACTGTTGGTGATAATATATATTGGTACAGCTATTGTGGAAAATATTATAGAAGTTTCTCAAAAATTTAAAAAATAGAATTACCATATGATCCAGCTATCTCACTTTTGGCTATATATCTAAAGGAAATGAAATCAGTGTCCAAGAGATATTTGCACTTCCATCTTCATTGCAGCATGATTCACAGTAGTCAAAATTTGGAAACTATTTAAATGTCTATCAACAGATGAATAGATAAATTGTGACATATAAATACAATGTAGTATTATTCAGCCTTAAAAAAAAAAAGAAAATCCTGCCATTAATAACAGTATGGGTGGCCCTGGAGTGTATTATGTTAAGTAAAGTAATCCAGGCACAGAAAGACAAATACTGTATAATCTCACTTACATGTAGAATCTTGTAAAGTTGAAGTTACAGAAGCAGAGAGTAGAATAGTGGTTGCTATGGGCTAGGAAGAGGGCAAAACAGGGAGGTTATGGTTATTGGGTACAAAGTTTCACTTATAAAGTAAGTTCTGGTGATTTGCCATATATAACATGAAGCCCATAGGCAAATTTGCTAGGAAAATAGATCTTATGCTAAGCGTTCTTACCATACACACAGCAACAATAATTATGATAAAGCAGGCATGAGAAAACTTTGGGAAGTGATGGATATGTTTATGACCTTGATAGTGGTAGTTTTTTCTCAGGTATGTGCTTACGCTCAAACTCATTGAGATGTATACATCAAATATGTGCAGCTTTTTATATGCCAACCATACCTCAATAAAGAGGGTTTTTAAAAAAGCATCAAATATAATCAAATGGATTTTCTGATTGGATATAGTTTCATAGAAATTCAAGTATTACCAAAAAAAAAATGATGATAGGGTTATGGGCAGAGGTATCAGTGGCCTAATTTCTACTAACCACTTAGTGCTTTAGCATCTGTACAAGGTACAAAGGATTTGATTCAAAATTTTATTTGACTCACAATATGTCTCTGTCCAGTTTGCAAGTGGAACTTCAGGCTCAATTATATAGAAACCAGATGACTGTTTAAATTTGAAGACAGAGAATAGAAAGGGAAGGAATTCCAAAGTAGTGTATCCAGAACACACCGAAGCTTATGACTCACGAAGTCAAGGAGAGATGACTTCTTCTAGCATTTAAGATTATGAACACCTTTAGGTCTTGACCAGTCATTCGCATAAGGAATGAAAATTCCTCCTTCCAGGTAGTTAGTGTATAAAAGAAAGCCTTTCCTCAAGAAAGAGACAACATTTTCTTAGTAGCATCCTGTTATCTCATACTCTAGAGGAACTATGGATAGGCAGATTACATTCTGTTTCTCTTAGAGAATATATAGACTAAAGTTTTATCCCTTAAAGCTGTTTTTTCTCTTAAAACCATTATCTAAACTGAATTGAAATATAATTTTATGAGAGAAAAAGTTCACAATTTCTAGCTGATGAATGGTTATGAATAGGAAAGGCTCAGAATTTTCATTTTAAAAAGGGATTGGGGAAAGAAGGTAATACTATGAGAAGAATATTGATCAAGGAGATAGGAGACCCAAGTTTTAATCTTAATTTCTGTTATTAACCAGCTGTGTGAATTCTGATCACTCACTTTACACCTTTTAATTCCTAGTTGTTTTCACTCTAAACTGATAGAATTAGATTAGGTGATCTGGTCTCTAATGTATATGACTCTGAAAGGAAGGGGGATATCTTTCTTTGAAATTATATTTATATAGATTTTGTTATCTAATAAGAAAAAAGTCAGAAGAAAATAAAATGAGTTATATAGATATCTAAATCTAACATCTATTAACTTGGAAGTGAGCATCCATAAAGCCCTTGCAGTTCTCTGTGTTTTGCAGCTCTTTCCTCTGCGTTAGATTGAGGTGGAAGGATCAAAGAGAGCTGTACTTTTTGTTCACTAAAGGCTTTTGGCATATACATCAGTTTGAGTTGGTGTGACACTGCTGGCTACCGTGTCCCTATTCTTCTGGTCTAGAAATTCATAGCTAACTTAAGGAATTTATAAAGCATTTGCACTCTCCATTCTTTATCAATCACTGACAGACTCATTGTTTTATAATGTACTTCTCAGCAAGCTGTTTGCGACTCATCGCCTGCCTTGCTTTATAGCCTATAAATATTTAATTCTTTAATAAACAGCTTATATGTAATATAAAATGACTGATGCTATTCTCTCTCCGCTCTTTTAATAGTGCTACTATTTGCAAAACAATTCTTTTTTTTTTTTCTAAATAGCAATATGTTTCACAAATGTTTGACTTTCCTTTTTCCAAGTAGCAATTTATTCTGGGAGGTTGGTAGAATGACAGGCAGGAAAACAGCCCCTTGCTTCTGGGAGTACAATGTAACTCTTCCCTCATCCTCACCCCTACTAAGCTGCAAATTGATGAGGTAAAGAAGATGGACTTTGAAATTGTAACGGAGAGCAATCACCTGTCTTTCTATAGACTCAGTGTGCAAAACAGCCTTTAAATCTCTAGACTAAATGTTTACAATGAACAAATATGGTTCCTTCTTTGCCTGACATCCTTTGTTTAGGGGAATCATAAAAAATAGTCATGGATAATATACCAACTCCTTAGTGGTCCTATCTTTATAACTGCATAGTTTATTTTTTAATGTTGGCTGATGTGCTTTCTGTGCCATGAAATAATTTTTCAACATTTAATGACTCATTTTTAGAATTGGATAAGTCAGATGCTTATTGAGAGCTTGTTGTGTACCCTGCACAGCTGTTAGTGTTTTCAAGCTAGCTACTATTATTGTTCTGTGATATTTCAATATAATTTCTAAAACCGTATAAATTGTGAACTCTCTTGTGCTAAGGCAGGGAGGAAGAATTGGAGAAATCAGAACAAATACCATTTATTCAGTGCTACTATTAATCAAGTACATTTGATCTTGGAAACATTGTGGGGAGAGTGGGGATAGAACATTTGTTTCCAAGTTTTAAAATCTTGATTTATATGCTACTTCCACGATGTTATTAGCTATTACTTTAAGCTTTTCACCTACCCTGTCTTACCTGTAATATGGGCATAAAAATTATGCGGTTTATGTAAACACCTGACATATACAGGCATACCTTGTTTCATTGCCCTGTACTGTGCTTCACAGATATTGTGGTTTTTGTTTTGTTTTGTTTTGTTTTAAACAAATTGAAGGTTTTTGCAACCCTAGTTGAGCAAGCCTGTGGTGCTCACTTTGTATCACATCTTGTTAATTCTCTCAATATTTTAAACTTTTTCAATCTTTCATGGTATTCTGTGGTCAGTGATCTTTGATGTTACTTTTGTAATTGTTTTGGGATGCTATAAACCATGCTCGTATAAGATGGCTAACTTGAATTATCAATGCTGTGTGTATTCTGACTGCTCAACCAACTGGCCATTCCCCCATATCTGTTGCTCTCTTCAGGCTTCCCTATTCCCTAAGACAATATGGACATTAGACACAACAATATTGAAGTTAGACCAATTTATAACCCTACAATGGCCTCTAAAAAATGTTCAAGTGAAAAAAAGAGTCACATATCTCTCGCTGTAAATAAAAACTAGAAATGATGAAGCTTTGTGAGGAAGGCATGTAAAAAAATGAAGACAGGTCAATAGCTAGACCTCTTGCACTAAACACTTAGCTAAGTGTGAGTACAAAGGAAAAATTATGGAAGGAAATTTAAAATACTACTCTAGTGAAGTAGTGAAAGTGAAACAGCCTTATTGCTGATATGGAGACAGTTTTGGTGGTCTGAATAGATCAAATTACCCACAACATTCCCTTAAACCAAAGCTTAATCCAGGGCAAAGCCCTAACTCTTCAATTCTGTGAAGTCCAGGAGAGGCAAGGAAACTTAAGAAAAGTTTAAAGCTAGCAGAGGTTGGTTCATGAGGTTTAAGGAAAGAAGCCATCTACGTAACGGAAAAGTACAAGATGAAGCAGCAAGTGTTGATAGTGACACTGCAGCAAGTTACCCAGCATATCTAGATAAGATAATTGATGAAAGTGACTACACGAAACAACAGATTTTCAGTGTAGAGGAAATAGCCTTCTATTGGAAGAAGATACCATCTGCGTCATAGCTAGAAAATGCTTTGTTTCACAGCTTCAAAGGACAGGCTGATTGTTTTGTTACAGACAGGTGGTAACTTTAAGTTAACTCAGTGCTCCCTTACCATTCCAAAAATCCTGGGGCTTATAAGAATTATGCTAAATCTACTCTGCCTGTGCTCTATAAATGGAATAACAAAACCTACATGACAGTGCATCTGTTTTCAGCATGGTTTACTGAATATTTTAAGCCAACTGTTGAGACCTACTGCTCAGAAAAAAAGATTCCTTTCAAAATATTCCTGCTATTTGACAGTGCACCAGTCATCCAACACCCAGGAGCTCTGATGGAGATATTCAAGGATATTAATGTTGTTTTCTTGCCTGCTAACAGAGCATACATTTTGCAGCCTATGGATTATGGAGTCATTTTGACTTTCAAGTCTTATTATTTAAGAAATACATTTATAAGATTATAGCTGCCATAGATAGCTGTTCTTCTGCTGGATCTTAGCAAAGTAAATTGAAAACCTTTGGAAAAGGAGTTACCATTCTAGATGCCATTAAGAACATTTGTGATTCACGGGAGAAAGTCATCATGTCATCATTAACAGGAGTTTGGAAGAAGTTGATTCCAACCCTCTTAGATGACTGTGAGGGGTCCAAGACTTCAATGGAAGAAGTAACCACAAGAGGACTAGAATTAGAAGTGGAGCCTGATGGTGTGACTGAATTGTTGCGATCTCATGATAAAACATGAATGAATAAGGAGTTGCTTCTTATCCATAAACAAAGTCAGTGGTTTCTTAACTTGGAATCTACTCCATCTTGAGATGGAGTCTGCTGTGAGCATTGTTGACATTGACAACGAAGGTTTTAGAATATTATGGAAACTTTGTTAACAAAGCAGCAACAGGGTTTGAGAGGATTGAGTCCAATTTTGAAAGACATCCTACTGTAGGGAAAATGCTGTCAAACAGCATTACATGCTACAAAGAAATCTTTCATGAAAGGAAGAGTCAATTGACACAGCAGACTTCATTGTTGTCTCATTTTAGGAAACTGCCACAGTCACAAGAATTGCTTGAACCCTGGGTGCAGTGGTTGCAGTGAGCTGAGATCGTGCCACTGCACTTCAGCCTGGGAGACAGGGCAAGACTATGTCTCAAAAAGAAAAGAAAAGAAAAGAAAAGGAACTGCCACAGCCAGTCCAACCTTCAACAACCATCACCCTGATCAGTCAGCAGCCATCAACATCATGACAAGATCCTTCTCTAGCAAAAAGATTATGGCTCACTGAAGTCTCAATAATTGGTAGCAATTTTTAGCAATAAGGTCTTTTAAATTAAGGTGTGTACATTTTTTTAGACATGCTATTGTACACTTAATAGACTATACAGTATAGTGGAAATGTAACTTATATATGTACTGGGAAACAAAAAATTCATGCAACTCACTATATTATGATATTAACTTTATTGTGGTATGGAACCAAACCTGCAATATCTCTGAGGTATGCCTGCAGTAGGCCCCCAAATAATGTTAATTTTCCGAGTAAATGTTCCACTCTGAAAGAAGAACATCAAGACAAATTCAAAATCAGTGAATGTTCTTAATGCAAAGATGATATAATTTTATGTAAATAGGGCATATAATTTCAGTTGTTTATATAATAACATTGATGGGTTACTTTAAGCAATAAACACTTTTAAGTTGAGACTCTGTGTTTAACAGACAGCACACATTTGTGAGGAGACTCATTAGGATCTTTTGCTTAGGAGCAGAGTTTTTTTATGCCAAACTGCAGGTCAGTCTTTTATCTTTGTTCTTTTAATCTGTATGATCAGTCTAAGTGAGTTAATATGCTTATACAAATTAAACTATTCTAGCCTCATGTTCCCTCTACCCCTCTTCACTTTATATGGTATTATTTCTTATTTTACAGGTATGATTCTGTTTTCTTCCATTTAACATTCCCATCACAAATGTGCTGCCAATTTACTCTTCCTAAAGCAAAATCGCCTGTGATGCCTTTAGTATAACTTTCTACCCTATTTAAATATCATAAATTTAAACCAGTTTAGCTGTAACCTCAACTCTTCCTAATGAGTTCCATTTCCCATGGTGTACTGTCTCATCTGCTTCCAAAATAGACTTTTACCTTACTTTCTCACCTGATCTTTGATCTAAGATTAGTCATTGTCATATCTAATTATTTACTTTGTATATTATGCTTTATTGAAATATTATGAAGGTCAGTGAAAAAGAATAGATCATCTTAATAATAAAAGTAACATTATTTTCATCATCAGCATTATTTATTGAGTTCCCACTATGCTTTAGGATATGTAAAAACTTTTTCACTTAATGTGACTTTATGAGTGAATTCACAGATAAGGAAAATGAAGTACAGGCAAGTTAAGTAGCTTTCTCAAAGTCACACAGCTAGAAAGTAAGTAAAATTAGGATCTTATTATAGATGCTGTTGATTCCAGAACCTAATCTTTGCCATACTGCTTTTTGAGAAGCTCAGCAAAATAAGTTGTTTTTTTGTTATAATATGATAGGCATGGTTTCTATCTCCATTTTAAGAACGCCACTATTCATTGAAAAAAAATTAGTATCAGTTCACATTCTTGTGATGCCTTTCTTAAAGAAACAGTGTAAGTGAAAGTGCTTTGTACCTTGTAAAGACCTAGACAAATGTAAGGCATAATTATAATAATGGTAATGAATATGAAGCACTTTTATTATAACTGTGTTGATAGTTATGCATTTTTAACCCAAAGACAGGTATATCTTATTCTGTGTAATGAAAAAAAATTCCTGAAAATTTGTAAGTAATTTTACAAAAAAAATGTTAAAACATAATACTATTTCGAATGCCCAGAGGCTTATTAATTCTGGGTGGAGCCTGTAACAAGTAAAGAATTAATTTGTAACATGACTAATCTGTTTCAAATCTTAAATTTTTTACAATTAAAGTTTTTAAAGGAAGACATTCTTAGATAATGTTGACTGACATCTATAATCTCTTGAAATACTATCAAAAAGACATGGGAAAGCTGCTAACTTATTTTTGAGGCCAGGAAACATCATAATTGGAGCCATACATTACAGAATTCCAGTTATTATTCCAAGTCCTGATCTTCATCCCTTCACATTGATATCCACTAAAATATGGACAAAGATATTTCATTAGAAAAATATTTAAATGCCTACCTAGAAATCAATTCATATATTTCATATACGCATTGAATACATATATTGTACAATACTCAAATTTGGGAGCTATTATGAGAGTTCACATGTTATGTCTCTATTCTTATTTACTTTCAGATAACATCTGATTCTATTAAATAGTATTCTTTACTTTTTAAGACCAATGGAAACTTTGAAATCTTCTCCTGGAATTAATTTTTTTTCTTTTGACACGCAGTCTTGCTCTGTCACCCAGGCTGGAATGCAATGGCATTATCTCAACTCACTGCAACCTCTGCCTTCTGGGTTCAAGAGATTCTTCTATCTTAGCCTCCTGAGTAGGTGGGATTACAGGCATGTGCCACCACATCCAGCCAATTTTTGTATTTTTAGCAGTGACAGGGTTGCTTCATGTTAACCAGGCTGGTCTTGAACTCCTGGCCTCAGTTGATCCTGACCTCAGTCTCCCAATGTATTAGGATTACAGGTGTGAGCCACCATACCCAGCCTGTAATTAATTCTTAATACAGGACATCCCTTACTTCATAAGACTAAATTCCTTATACTGAATTCCTTAAATTTAATCATTTATTTTAACCGTCTGGAAAATGCTATTTCTACTTTATGCAAATCTATGAAATACATGGATTATGTATGTATCTATCTGCACATGTATAGAAGCACACATAAGCACTGTAATAAATAATTATAAGTTCTGTGTTAATATCAAAGTTGACCATTTAGTTGCATTGTCTTTCATGAGATTGCATTCTTGACTGTAGACACAGCATTCATAAATGACTATACAAGGTGAGTTGGGAGGAGAATTTCAGAGGAGACATGATAGGAAGCACCTGGATAAGCGTAAGAATAGAGATCAGAAGTAATGGCTTCAAAAGGATATGCTACAATTTCCTTGGTCAAATAAGTAGTATATTTCTAGAAGTCCTGATTCAGATCCTTTTAAAAAGTACAGTCTCAGGAAATAATAATCATGTGGTATCAACTATTCAAATGCATTCTCAAAATCCATTTTACCAAAAGTTGAATTTTGGACATACTTTTGGTTTGCCTTACTAATAATCTGCATCCTTGATAAATGAAAGAAATGATAGAAAAACTATATGAACCTAATTTTGATCAACACCTGAGAAGTTATAGAGGTTAAAAAAAAATTAGAACTCTTGGCCAGGCATGGTGGCTCATGCCTGTAATCCCAGCACTTTGGGAGGCCAAGGTGGGTGGATCACAAGGTCAGGAGATCGAGACCATCCTGGCCAACATGGTGAAACCCTATCTCTACTAAAATACAGAAAATTAGCCAGGTGTAGTGGTGTGCTCCAGTAGTCCCAGCTACTCAGGAGGCTGAGGCAGGGGGCCCAGGAGGCCCTGCAGCTTGAACTGCAGAGGTTGCAGTGAGCCGAGATCGCACCATTGCACTCCAGCCTGGTGACAGAGCAAGACTCCATCTCAAAATATATTAGAGAAAATAGTCATTTAATATTTAATATATATTAGAGAAAGTAGTCATTTAATATTAAGGCAAAATAGCCAGGACTGATGAATATTGGGCATACTATATAGCTACATGTCCAATAAGTTCACCCTAGCCACATGTGACTATTTAAATTTAATAAATTTAAATTAAAGATTTGGTCCATTGTACTAGCTATTGGTTACGCTATTAGAAATCTCATTTCCATAATTTCCACAAGTTCTTTTGGACAGTGTTACCATAGACTGTATAAGGCAGATTTTAAAAACATTCAGATAAAAGGTAAATTTAACTTCATAGACTTAATCTCTTAAATTAAAAAAAAAAAAAAAGAAAAAAGCTCAAGAAAAATGGAAATAACAAAATAACACTAAAATTGCACCTAATACATATCATGTTGTATAGTTATTGACTTGTTGCCTATATTGCAAACAGTCTTTAAAGTAGCAGTATGTTTGTCTGTAATGGATGAATAAAATAATACCCCCCCTTTTAAGGAAAAGGGGGAGGGGGAAATGTAAAGCAGACCAATGTGATTTCATACTAAATTTAGGTATAAATGATTATATGTAAAATATAAGGAGGGACATATAAGGGCAAGAATTTGTGGGTTGCTTCTAGAGAAAAGTAAAAGAAAGAGACTTGCTGCAGGAGTTTGATGTCCTGTTAAGAGATTACTAAAAGAGGCCTGGGTACAGTGGCTCATGCCTGTAATCTCAACATTTTGGGAGGCCAAGGTGGGTGGATTACTTGAGGTCAGGAGTTTGAGACCAGCCTGGCTAACATGGTGAAACCCCATCTCCACTAAAAAGATGTGGTGATGTGTGCCTGTAATCCCAGCTACTCAGGAGGCTGAGGCAGAAGAATCACTTGAACCCAGGAGGTGGAGGTTGCAGTGAGCCAAGATTGCACCATTGCACTTCAGCCTGGGTGATAGAGTAAGACTCTGTCTCAAAAAAAAGAAAAAAAGAGAGATTACTGAAAGAGAGAAGGAAGAGGGGAGAGAGAGAGAACAGTCTTTAGGGTAGGAAAGGACAAAACATTGATTAGTGAGAATTGCAGCACAGGTCAGGCACAGAGATTGAAAGAGAACAACTCAGTATTGGAATTCAAGTCTCTTATCCCAGACATATTGTTTTCAAAGGTACTATGATAATTTGCCGTTGATCCTGAAGAATTACATCTGCAGTTGAGCTTAAAGAATTGCAGATTTCTGGGGATAGAATCGAAGATGGCCGAATAGGAACAGCTCTGGAGTACAGTTCCCAGCAAGAATACAGAGGGTGAGTGATCCCCGCATTTCCAAATGAGTTTTTACTGCCCACAGACCGGGAGATTCCCGGGTGGAAAAGCACCACAAGTTTCCAGCACGGCTGTTTCAGCCGGTGCAGCAGGTCACTGTACAAAAACTCACACAAATCTGGAACGCCTGGGAGACAG
This sequence comes from Cacajao melanocephalus, assembly GCA_963573385.1. Classification (NCBI taxonomy): domain Eukaryota; kingdom Metazoa; phylum Chordata; class Mammalia; order Primates; family Pitheciidae; genus Cacajao; species Cacajao melanocephalus. The sequence continues at coordinate 36,995 of CAUYLG010031479.1, read as the reverse complement.
AGTCACCCATTCCATTGAAAAAAAGGTGGCTGAAACAGGGAGCCAGGTGATCTGGCTCGGGAGGTCCCATCCCCACAAAGACCAGCAATCTGAAATGCTCTGGATTGAGAGTTTCACAGCAAGCACTACTGGACCTGGGACTGTCCAGCTCTGTGGGGGAAATGGCGTCCGCCATTGCTGAGGCAGTCCACCACTACCAAGGCAGTCCACCATTACCGAGGCAGTCCGCCATTACCTAGGCAATCCACCATTACAGAGGCAGTCTGCCATTACTGAGGCAGACCGCCATTACCAAGGCAGTTCTAACTATACTTCTATAAAGAAAACCACTAGGAAGTTCACACAGCAGCTGGGCAGAGCCCACAGCAGCTCAGCAACACCTCTCCTGGCAGACTGTGACTAGACTACCTCCTCATTGGGCAGGGCATCTCTGAAAAAAGACAGCAGCACATCAGGAACTTATAAATAAAGCCCCACCTTCCCAGGACAGAGCACCTGGCAAAGAAAGGTGGTTATGAGTTCCACTGCAGCAGACTTAAACTTACCCGCCCAGCAGCTCTGAACGGAACAGCAGAGCACACAGCTCAGCACTTGAGATCCTGTAAGGGACAGACTATCTCCTCAAGCAGCTCCCCAACCCCTTTATATCCAAAGAGTCACCTCATAAAGGAGAGCTCAGGCTGTCATCTGGTGGGTATCCTTCTGGGACAAAGATAACAGAAGAAGAAATAGGCAGCAATCCTTACCGTTCTGCAGCCACTGCAGGTCATCCCTAGGCAAGCAGGGTCTGGGGTGGACCTCCAGCAGTCTTACAGCGGAGGGGCTTGTTAGAAGGAAAACTAAAAAACAGAAATAACTTCATCATCAACAAAAAGGATGTCCACTCAGAGACCCCATCTGAAAGTCACCAACTACAAAGACCACAGATAGATAAATCCACAAAGATGGGAAGAAACCAGCGCAAAAAGAATGAAAATACCAAAAACCACAACACCTCTCCTCTAAGGGATCACAACTCCTTACCAGCAAGGGAATAACACCGGATAGAGAATGAGTCTGATGAAATGACATAAACAGACTTCAGAAAGTGGATAATAACAAACTTCTCTGAGCTAAAAGAACATGCTCTAACCCAATGCAAAGAAACTAAGAACAGTGAAAAAAAGGTTTGATGAAAGCTAATGAGAATAAACAGCTTAGAGAAGAATATAAATAAATCGATGGAGCTGAAAAACACAGCACGAGAACTTCATGAAGCATACACAAGTATCAGTAGCTGAATCGACCAAGCAGAAGAAAAGATATCAGAGATTCAATATCAACTCAATGAAATAAAATGAGAAGGCAAGATTAGAGAAAAAAGAGTAAAAAGAAATGAACAAAGCCTCCACAAAATAGGGGATTATGTGTAAATACCTAATCTATGTTTGATAGGTGTACCTGAATGTGACAGAGAGAATGAATCCAAGCTGGAAAACACTCTTCAGGATATTATCCAGAACTTCCCCAACCTAGCAAGGCAGGCCAACATTCAAGTCCAGGAAATACAGAGAACACCACAAAGATATTCCTCAAGAAGAGCAGCTCCAGGAAACATAATCATCAAATTCACCAGGGTTGAAATGAAGGGAAAAAAGCTAAGGGCAGCCAGAGAGAAAGGTTGGGTTACCCACAAAGAGAAGCCCATCAGACTCACAGCGGATCTCTCAGCAGAAACACTACAAGCCAGAAGAGACTGGAGGCCAATATTCAGCATCCTTAAAGAAGAGAACTTTCAACCTAGAATTTCATATACAGCCAAACTAAGCTTCATAAATGAAGGAGAAATAAAATCCCTTACGAACAAGCAATTGCTGAGAGATTCCGTCACCACCAGGCCTGCCTGACAAGAGCTCCTGAAAGAAGCACTAAACATAGAAAGGAACAACCAGTACCAGCCACTCCAAAAACATACCAAATGGTAAAGAGCATTGACACAATGAAGAAACTGAATCAACTAATGGGCAAAACAACCAGCTATCATCAGAATGGCAGGATCAAATTCACACATAACAATATTAACCTTAAATGTAAATGGGCTAAATTCCCAAATGAAAAGACACAGACTAACCCTGAATAGACCAATAACAAAGGCTGAAGTTGAGGCAGCAATTAATAGCCTACCAACCAAAAAAAGCCCAGGTCCAGATGGGTTCACAGCTGAATTCTACCAGACATTCAAAGAGGAGCTGGTACCACTCCTTCTGAAACTATTCCAAACAATCCAAAAAGAGGGAATCCTTCCCAAATCATTTTGTGAGACCAACATCATCCTGATACCAAAACCTGGCAGAGACTCAACAGGAAAAGAAAATTTCAGACCAATATCCATGATGAACATAGATGCAAAAATCTTCAATAAAATACTGGCAAACCAATTGCAACAGCACATCAAAAAGCTTATCCATCATGACCAAGTAGGCTTCATCCCGGGGATCCAAGGCTGGTTCAACATACGCAAGTCTGTAAACGTAATTCACTACATAAACAGAACCAAAGACAAAAACCACGTGATTATCTCAATAGATGCAGAGAAGGCCTTTGACAAAATTCAACAACTCTTTATGGTAAAAACTCTGAATAAACTAGGTATTGACAGAACGTATCTCAAAATAAGAAAAGCTATTTATAACAAACCCACAGCCAATATCATACTGAATGGGCAAAAACTAGAAGCATTCCCTTTGAAATCCGGCAGTAGACAAGGATGCCCTCTGTCACCACTCCTATTCAATATTGTATTGGAAGTTCTAGCCAGAGCAATCAGGCAAGAAAAAGAAATAAAGGGTATTCAGTTAGGAAAGGAGGAAGTCAAATTGTCTGTATTTGCAGATGACATGATTGTATATTTAGAAGACCCCATCATCTCAGCCAAAATCTGCTTATACTGATAAGCAACTTCAGCAAAGTCTCAGGATACAAAATCAATGTGCAAAAATCACAAGCATTCCTATACACCAACAACAGACTTAAAGAGAGCCAAATCAAGAACGAACTGCCATTCACAATTGCTACAAAGAGAATAAAATACCTAGAAATACAACTAACAAAGGATGTAAAGGACCTCTTCAAGGAGAACTACAAAGTACTGCTCAACGAAATAAGAGAGGTCACAAACAGATGGAGAAGGCTTCCATGCTCATGGTTAGGAAGAATCAATATTGTGAAAATGGCCATACTGTCCAAAGTAATTTACAGATTCAACGCTATCCCCATCAAGCTACCAATGACCTTCTTCACAGAACTGGAAAAAACCACCTTAAACTTCATATGGAACCAAAAGAGAGCCCACATAGCTATGTCAATTCCAAGCAAAAAGAACAAAGCTGGAGGCATCACACTATCTGACTTCAAACTATACTACAAGGCTACAGTAATCAAAACAGCATGGTACTGATACCAAAACAGAGATATAGACCAGTGGAACAGAACAGAGGCCTCGGAAAATGCTATACATCAACCATCTGATCTTTGACAAACCTGACAAAAACAAGCAATGGAAAGGATTCCCTGTTTAATAAATGGTGTTGGGAAAACTAGCTAGCCATGTGCCAAAAACAGAAACTGGACCCCTTCCTGACACCTTACACTAAAATTAACTCCAGATAGATTAAAGACTTAAACATAAGACCTAACACCATAAAAACTCTAGAAGAAAACCTAGGCAAAACCATTCAGGACACAGGCATAGGCAAGGACTTCATGACCAAAACACCAAAAGCATTGGCAACAAAAGCCACGATAGACAAATGGGACCTAATTAAACTCCAGAGCTTCTGCACAGTAAAAGAAACAATCATTAGAGTGAACCAGCAACCAACAGAATGGGAAAAAATTTTTGCAATCTACCCATCTGACAAAGGACTAATATTCAGAATCTACAAAGAACTAAAACAGATTTACAAGAAAAAAACAAACCCATTCAAAAGTAGGTGACGCATATGAACAGACACTTTTCAAAAGAAGACATATATGAAGCCAACAAACATATGAAAAAATGCTCATCATCACTGATTATTAGAGAAATGCTAATCAAAACCACATTGAGATACCATCTCACGCTAGTTAGAATGGCAATCATTAAAAAATCTGGAGACAACAGATTCTGGAAAGAATGTGGAGAAATAGGAACACTTTTACACTGTTGGTGGGAGTGTAAATTAGTTCAGCCATTGTGGAAGACAGTGTGGCGATTCCTCAAGGACCTAGAAATAGAAATTCCATTTGACCCCGCAATCCCATTACTGGGTATATATCCAAATGATTATAAATCATTCTATTATAAAGACACATGCACACATATGTTCATTGCAGCCCTGTTTGCAATAGCAAAGACCTTGAACCAACCCAAATGCCCATCAATGATAGACTGGACAGGGAAAGTGTGACATATATACACCATGGAATACTATGCAGCCATAAAAAATGAGTTTGTGTCCTTTGTAGAGACATGGATGAACCTGGAAACCATCATTCTCAGCAAACTGACACAAGAACAGAAAATCAAACACCACATGTTCTCACTTATAGGCAGGTGTTGAACAATGAGAACACATGGACACAGGGAGGGGAGCAAGACACACTGGGGTCTGTTGTGGGGGACTAGTGGAGGGGCAGTGGGTGGTGGGGAATAGGGGAGGGATAACATGGGGAGAAATGGCAGATATAGGTGACGGGGATGGAGGCAGCAAACCAAATTGCCATTTATGTACCTATGCAACAATCTTGCATGTTCTGCACATGTACCCCAGAACCTAAAGTGCAATAAAATATATTAAAAAAAAAAAAAGAATTGCAGATTTTTTTTTAATGTGCAGTTTCGGAGAGATGTCCAAAGTTTGTATGAGAGGAAAAATTATTCTCAATTTCATTACTAGGAATAAATACAGGTTCACAAAGAACAAATGTCATCATTTTCTTTTTGATGGTGTTATTTCAGAGAGATTTTAAAGTAAGGGTATGACTCAGAGTTTCAGTTTGCCTTATCCAGAATAAGATTCTAAGCTGCAATCTACTGAAAGCCCAGTAGAGCTTTCAGTAATCTCACAGTGCTGGGAAGACAAAAATTAAGTGTCAGGGTCTGTCAAAGAAATGGGACCTAGGAGAAGAGATGAACCAGAATCAATGTGTGTCTTAAAAAGACTATAATCTAGCTTCAAGCCATTTCACTCTTTTATTGAATGGAGGTAATCTGCCCTTGTTCTGCCCTGTTGGCTCCCAAGTGATATGGTAATTTTTCTTCAAAAGAAGATATCTTCCAGAAACTCTAAAACTTTTCAACACACAATATCTGACATCCATTCAGTACTTTCTAGGAATAGCAAAACACAGGACCAAAAGAGGGAAAAAACCAAAGAGCAGAAACAGATCCACAGTAAAGTAAAGCAGATATACTTATCAGATGTGGCTCTTTAAATGGCTCTAAAATGATAATATGTTGGAGAACAAAAAATGCAGCTTATAAAAGAGGAATTAAATGTATATTCAAGAACTGAAAAATACAGTAACTTAAGGAATTTATAAATAGGTTTAATGACAGATTGGAAATAAAGAGAGAATTGTTGAGTATGATAGATCAGTTTAAAAATGCTAAAGCTGAATCATGAAGGGATAAAAGGCTGAAAAATAAACAGCATAAAGCCCATGGGAGATATATTGAAAATAATATATGTCTAATTGGAATCCAACAATGTAAAACAAGACTGCAGAAGGTAATTTTCAAACTGATAAGGACTAACAATTTCCAAAAAGAGGAAAGATATTAAGCCATACATATCCCAGGCAGGATACATACAAAGAAAATCACACCTAGGCACGTCATCTTCATCTCTTCTGAAGATGAAAGAGAAAATCTTAAGTGAAGACAGAAAAGAAGACAGGCTACTTCAAGGAAGCAGCAGTAAGACTGACAGCTAACTTCTCAATCAAATGATGGAGCTCAAAAGACAATGGAATGACATCTTTTAAAACTGAAAGAAAATAACTGCCAGTCTAGAATTCTGTGCTCTTTGAAAATATCCTTGAAAATTGAAGATGAAAATAGCTATAGGAAAATGAAAACTGAGAGAACGTATCAGCAGCATATCCAACCTAAAACACCAAGCAGAGTTATTTAGGTGGAAGAAAAGTGACCTCAGAAGGAAATGTCAAAATGGAAGAAGAAACAAAGAGCAGTGCACAAGATATATATGTCAGTGAGTTTGAATGAGTCTTGACTACATAATAGAAAAATGAAAATATCTTGCAAGACTTAAAACACATGAATGATAAGATGCATGTCAATAATAAAAAGAAAGGGTGGGAGGGAGTAAACAAAATAATACCAATTTCAGTTCTAGCATTGTCTAGGAGGTGATAAAAGTTACTAATTTATTTTGACTATAGTGAGTCGTTGATGTATATTACAATATTTAGAGTACCACTTAATAGTAAAATAATGTATTACTATCAAACTAAAAGAGAAAAAATGTAATAAGAAAAGTACTTGATTAATTATAAAGAATACAGAAAAGAATTTAAAGAACATAAATCAGGTAGAACAAATAGGAAACAATAAGGTGATATGTATATAATTCAAAATATAGCAGTAATTATGTTAAATATAAATTGACTCAATTCTGCAGTTAAAAGACAAGTTGTTAGACTGAATAAAAGACAGAATCTAATTAGAAAACAGGGTACAGGAAAGTTGAAAGTAACAAGATAGAAAATCTAGCTATACCAAAATCTAATTAGAACAAGTATGTTAATATTAAACAAAGAGACTTTAAAGTAAGAGATAAAGATGTATAAGGCATAATTATTAAAGTATTAATACAATAGAATTATATAATAATTATTAATGTACGGTTTACTTAATATAGCCACGAAACATATAAAAGCAGAAATTGGCAAAATTAAAAATATATATATGTACACAAACTCACAATATGCTGTAAGACTTTAACACACCTCACTTAGTAACTAGTAGAAAAGTACGTGAGGAGAACAAAAATCATTACGAATGTGGGTAAACTAAATAACATAGTTATCAGATATAACTTAGTTATATGTAGGACACTGCACCTTACAATGACAAGATAACATTGTTCTCAAGTGGACATTTACGAAAATTAGCATAAAGCAAGTGTCAAAAACAGTGGAAATATTTGAAATCATTCAGAGTAGACTGTGACCAAAGAGATCAAGAAAACAGTAACAAAAAAACTAGAAATCAGTAACAATAAAATAACTAAAACTTTTGTGAATCACTAAAGATTTGGCATTTAAGCCAGACACTTCTAAATAGCCTATAGGTGAAAGAGGAAATTATGGTATAAATTAAAAAGTACTTTGAACCAAATGATAATGAAAATATGACATGTAAAAACCTGGGGGTTGTATCTAAAGCTGTTCCTAGAGGAAAATATATAACCTTTAAATGCGTGTTTAAAAAGAAAAAGAGGCTGAAATTATGATACAAATATCTCATCAAGAAATTAGAAACAAAATGTAAAATAAAGCCCAAAGAAAGCAGAAGACAAAAAATAATAAGAACAAAAATTAACTGGATAGAAATCAAATGTTTAACTGAGAAAATCAACAACAGCAGAACAACAGTGGATTTTTCTCAAATGCGCATGGAATTTCAAAAAGATACACTACATGTTGGGGCGTACAAGTCTTGAGTTGAAATTACATATAATTTCTCTGAACACAGTGGTTTTAAGTTGGAAATTTATAGTAGTAAAATACCTAGAAAATTACCAAATATTTAGAAATTTAAACAATATACTTAACATGTAAAAAAATGGCAAGGGAAATATTTTTAATCTCAGCTAAATGGGAATGAATACACATCCTATGAAAATGTGTGTGCTACAACTAAAGCATTTGTTGGAGGAAAATATATTACTTTACACATCTGTAATAGGATGTAAAGTGTAAAAGTATCTAAGATTCTGCCATATGAATCTAGAAAAAGAGAAGCAAATTAAACCCAAAGTAAATAGAAGAAAGGAAATTATAAAATTGGGAGTTGAAATTAAAAAAATAACAATCAGCTTGATTCTCTGAATAGATTAATAAAATTGATTTTTAAAAGATCCAGAAAAAATAACACAAATCACCAATATCACAAATGAAATAAGGACATCACCAAAATTCTGACAGATAAGAAAAAGGATAATAGGATATTATTAACAACTTTATTCCAGTCAATTTGATAACTAAGATGAATGGCCAAATTCCTTGAAAACTCCAGCTTACCGAAATTAACACAAGAAATTACAAATCTGAATAGTCCAAGATCATTTCTCTAAAATTCAGTTTGTAGTCCAGGCACAGTGCCTCACACCCGTAACACCTCTCACACTTTGGGAGGCTGACACAGGAGGATCGCTTGAGGCAAGGACTTCAAGACCAGCCTGGGGAACAAAGTGAGACCCTGTCTCTACAAAAAAAAAATAAAAATAAAAACAAATTAGCCAGGTGTGGTGGCATACACTTGTATTCCCAGATACTCAGGAGGCTAAGGTGGGAGGATCACTTGAGCCCAGGAAGTTGATGCTGCAGTGAGCTGTGATCATGCCACTGCAATCTAGCCTGAGTGACAGAGTAAGACTCTGTCTGAAAAAAAAAAATTGAATTTGTAATTTTAAAATTGTTCACAAAGAAATCCCCAGGCCTCATAGCTTCACGGTTTATTTAACATTTGATGATGAAGTAATAGTCTTATACACACTTTTTCAGAGTTCTAGAGGAGAGAGACACTCTCCAACTCATTCTATGATATTAGCATGACCCTGATAACAATGTCAAAGTTATTATACCCCCAAAAAACTACAGACTAATGTCTCTCATGCACATGGATTCAAAAAATTCTTAACAAAATGTTAGCAAGTCAATTATTGCAATATATAAAAAGATTAATATATCATGATCAATGGGGGATTGTCCCAGGATTGCCAAGTTGGTTTAACATATGAAAATCAGTCATTGTAATTCACTGTGCTCATAGCTTTAAGCTGTTATTTGTTTCAGTAGAGGCTGAAAATGATTTGACAAAATTTAATAACTGTTCATGATTTTAAAAAAATTGTTAGCAGCAAAGAATGGAAGGAAACCTCTTTCACATGATAAAGGGCATAATTCTTAGTGACGAAAGCCTAAATTCTTCCTCTCCTAAGATCGTGACATCCTTAAGATTGGAAACAAGGTAAGGATGTTTACACTCACCAATCCCTACTATTCAACATTGTACTAGATGTCCTCACCAATGGGATAAGGAAAAAGGAATAATTGGCATGATTACTAGCAATGAAGCTGTCTAGTCACAAATGAACTTCTTGTGTTGACAGAAAATTCTAAGGAATCTGTAAAAAGTATCATTTGTGTATGATATAGGAGAGAAACTATGTTAATATCTTATTAATATACTAATAACTGGTAGAATGAACAAGAAAACAGTAACAGTGATTACTTATTTGGGGGTGGGATGAGGAACCTATGGGTAGAAGAGGGGAAAGACAGAGACCTTTTCCTTTCTACATTATTTAAATTATTGATATTTCATTGTAATGTATTACTTATTCAAAAATATAACATTTTTTTAAAAAGGCTGAAAGTTGGCATTGCTTCATCATTGTAGTTAAATAATGAGCACCTTTCAGTTCCCAAATCCCTCTATACCAACCAGTGATAGAACTCTCTTATCAGACTATCAGTGTCATGCAACATGAAAATTTCAGAATTATACATACATTTTTAATGGAACCCTTTCATGGATCTATTATGCATTGACATAAGCTGTAGTTTGACTTCTGATTACAGATCATTCACAGTCTATTCACCATGGATATCTATTTAATGCTTTTCCACTCAGCCTTTTACCTGCATTGCTATTTAACAGTAAAAGATTGAATGTTCTTTTCTTTTCCTTATATCTCTCAAATGGTAACCAACACACTGAAATAGTAATAATAATGATAGCAGTCATAAAATCTAACACTTATTTAGAGCTTGTTACGTGCAGATACTGCTAAATTTTTTACATGTATTCTTTCAAAATTCAATAGCCATAATTCTGGCAACAGAGATGGAAAGTTGAAGAGATTAAACATCTGAATAATTCAGATTAAATAGCCATTCTCCAAATAATCATTAATTCACTGTACTCTGTAGTTTTGTACACTGTACCAACAGTTGAGAATCGTGTAACCATTAAAAATAGTTGGAGGGAGAGTTAAAAGAGACTTATAAATGGAAGTTTTAGAGGTTACAGGTGAAGAGCAACAGAATTTAGAACATGCTTATAATCAGACCAGTTACAGGTCAACATTATGATATCAAATAGAAATTTATGCAGATATACATATCAGATAAAAAAATGTCTTCACATAATTTAAACAGAAGTATAAAATTCTTTTAGCTGAATTATGAAAGTAATTTGAACTCTGTCCACCTGACCAAGGGAAGTAACAAAATCTTTTTTGTTTTTCTGACTACTGCTTCTTTATTTGACTTACTTTGTTAATCCTTGGAGGCCATGAGTAATAGTCCAAATATTTTATCAGTTTTGAATCCACCCAATAGGCTCATTCACTATTTGTCCCTCTCTATTCATTGTAAACATATGTTAACCCACACTGGTAATTTTAACATTCTGAAAATACTAGACAACTGCAGTTATCACTATCGTGAGAATTAACCAACATAAATATTACCAGGCCTTCCTTAAGCAGCCAGTTTCATCTGCTCTTTAGCAATGTATACTATGATAGCACCAAGAATTCCATCTTTCACAAATACCTGAATCAGTAGGCACTCTACTGCATCCCCAAATTAGAAGTAGCTGTGCTTTTGGCTTCTGAACTGCAGGCAGCTCTGGGGGACAGGCACCAAGTTGCCGCTGCTTTCCTTAGCCTCAGACCTAGAAAGGCCTGTTTCAGTGCTCATCTTGGTGTATCCTGATAGCTCCCTACATCAGGAGCCCACAAGGGAGACTACTGAAGCAAAGATGGATTCTGAAAACCTCCTGTACTAAAAATGCCATGCAGTGGCTCTGAATATACTCCTCTTCATGTATTCTGTCTTCTCCCCTCCCTTCCTTATCCGTACCCTTGTTTAGTTCCAGTTTCCATTAGAAATGCTATTTGGGCAGCAAATTTCGCAGATTGGGTCCATCTCAATGCTGCCATGCAAAGAAAACACATCTGTCTGATTCTTCATTTAAAATAAGGGAAAAAAATTGAAATCGCAAAATGTTGTAGTCGCTCTAAGCTATTTCCTAATGAACCTGTTTGTCCCAAGAGTTGTAGTGAGGAGCTTCTCTTCGTCAGTGAGAATTCTTTCTGCATATTAATATTATGCATGTTTTCCATGCGACTCCATCTGACTTGCCCTCACCCCATCCTTTGAATTCATTGAAATAAAAATAATTTATGTGGACATTCCTTCAGTCAGGATTTTCTCTCCCTCTTTCTTAAAGACATCCATGATATTTCGTTGATGCTTTGCATCCAAACCAAATCGTTATGCTTTTGCATATCATTAGGGCTTTATAAAGAACAACAGCGACATCTGCATGTGCCGCAGTGCCAAGAAGATAGGAAAAATACCGAAAACAAAACTCCGTATTGGCTTGGAGGCTGAATGACTCTCTGTCTCCCTAGCAGCCCCTGCCACCACCATGGATAGGAGTAATTGTACAGTGTAATCACATCATGCCTCATCTGCATATTCATAGCAGAGACAAAGCTTTGGAGGATAAGGGGGTAGCAGGGGTAATTTAAATATAAAACAGCATCTCATTTCCAAATCAAGTTATGCCAGTTAGATTGTGCACCAGGATTCAATATTAAGCCAACATTGTTTTACAGTTTGGAAATTGGAGTGAAGAAGAAGACAGAGAAGAGACTCAATAAAGAAGGGGTGATATTACATTTTCATTTTTAACTGAGGAGAAACAAAACAAGACAGCAACAATAGCGACAGAATAAAAATAAGGTAATATTTGAAGAGTCACCAACAGTGGCTAACCAGCTGCTGTTATACCAGGAATGAAATAGCCTATTGAGGGAGCTTTAAAAGCCCACAATTAATATGTTGTGCATGTATAAGATCTACAAAGAACTCACTGTATTCTTTCTTTCCCCCCTCCCCAAGTCCCCCCCATACTCACATATTCCCTAACCACCACCTTTCTTTCCTGTCGGGTGCAGGGGAAAAAGATCAGAGCTACAAAATAATTGACTAATCACTTCAAAAGTGACAACGTCCCTCTTCAAAAAGAAAGGACAAAAACAAACACATACAAAAAGGTGACTGTTGATTAATGAAGGGATAAATTACCGATGGCTTCTTCATTCTCTTTAGTTCATTACCCCCCAAAAGAAACAAATATAATCCACTTGTTAATATTTCTTGTCTTCGTTTTCTTTGTTTCTAATATGATGCTCTTTATTATATATTTTTAAGTGTTGGTATTTGTAGAAGCCTCTGCCACTGCATTCCCCAAAGAGCTACTAGTTTCATCCCACTGGAGTTTATATTCCTTTCATTGTCTAGTGCAGGAACATTTCTGCTGTTTTTTAAAATATACTGCTCGGCAGGAATTAGAATAATCCAAGGTTGTATCCAACTTCAAAGGTTTCCAAGTCATAATGATTTTAGCAAAAGTAGAAGACAGATCATGGAACAAGTCCCTGTTTGAAGATAAGCATCATAGGGACCTTTTTTTCTTCCCTCTCTCCCCAACTTTGTACTTCTCCTGGCTCTGAATGCCCCTCGCTAACACAGTTTAATGATATGCAAATGAAATATGCATAAAACCATTCTACTGTATGATGATTAAACACTGGAGACATTAACAGCGGAGGCTTCACTCTGTAATAATCCTTCCCGACCATCCACTTTGATTGCGGAGTTATGGAAACCCATAGCAGTTGACAGAGAGAGTGAAAGAGAGAAGGAAGGAAAGATGCAGGGACACATCACCCATCTCGGTGCTTCTCCCACTCCAGGAGAGGTTCCCCCCCTTTGTACTGCGTTCCTATTGCTGTCTTTTGTAATCCATCCATGCAGTTGCACCAGAGCGATTAACGGAAAAAAACCTCTTTTCTCTTAATGTTTCAAAGCTCATTAGCCAAACGATTATTCCTCATTAACAGCGAAAGCTCATTCATTAAAAGGAAGAATATGCCCAAAAGATGCCAGCGCAGCTAATCCTGAGTCCCGTAACTGGACTGTAAATCCCACACTACTTGTATATTCCATGCAAAAGGGACACACGCCAATCCACATTTTTTTTAAAAGAAAGCAGTTTGTGTGTTTTGTAAAATCCACAAGAGCAGCAATTAATATTCCCATTGAATGACTTTATTTTTTTGTCTCTCCCTTTTGTTTCCAGCGCCTGCCCTTGGCTCAGCGCCCGGTGCCAACAGAACACCTTTCAGGATCCACAGCAACGCAGACAACGTAAGTACCAGCTGTTCCCTGAAACCCTTTTGCAGATTTTTTAAAAACAACCATCTCAAACATAGAGAGAGAGAAAGACACTCCTCTTTTCCCTTCTTCTCCCCTGCGTTATGCCACCAGTGTTTCCTCAGTAGCCCCTTCCAAATCCCTCTGCCTTCAAGTTTGTGCATGTCTGTGTGGCATCCCTCCTCCTCCTTCACTCCCATAGTGGATCTTGTAAAAGGGCTTCAGATCGGCCCCATTCATCTCCCTGGTGATAGCAGTGAATGTAGATAAATCTCTGGCTGCCTGCTTGCTGCTGGAGTATGATTTTTATTTTGTCTTCTGTGTATACCTGGGTCAAAAAGTGGGATGTATGCATACACATACATGCACATACACATATTTCCTTCTCTCTCCTCTATCTTCCTCCTTTTTCTCACACATGCATACATCCTACATGTGTGTATATGCCTGAACATACACACCTATATACATACCGATAATTACAGTACAAAATATATACATATCTAAACGTTGTCTGAAAATATGTGTATTTATATACACATACAACCTTACACATGTGTTTATATGCAATCGATAGGTGCCTATCTTTTAATTTATACCCATCTATATCTCCATTTAAATATTCCCTCTCTTCTCCCAGCAGAGGCTGTGTTCAATTGCAATCCAGAATTATACAAACAGTATTCTTTCTTTATGATTTCTGGTTGTAGACCTTTATGCTCCCTTCTCTGCCTTCTTCGCAGCTGTAGTGTTGGCATCTTTCCCTGAGGTTTTCCGAATGGCAAGTGGCAAGTGGCACCGGCTGTGGCATGCATTCATGCCGCTTCCTGTGGCATTTCTCTTCCGATGGCTGCTTTTTCTTTGTTTGTTGTTGACTAGGCTGAATGGTGGTTTTTTTAAGTTAATTATAAACGAAGTTGAATAGCAAACATGCCAACAGCTTGCCCCCCCCGAAAAAAAAATAGCCCCAGACAAGCGCCTTCTGCTGCAACAGATGCCCAGATCAACCCTGGCACGGGCAAACGGGCAAACGATTTTGGTGGTTTTCAGTTTTTTCTGTTTGTTGCTGTATTTGTTGTTTGTTTTCCTTGTTTCTTTTTGATTTTTTGAGGAGTCCAGAATCCCGGCCTCTGCTTGGAACGGAACAGTGTCATGGCGGAGACGACGGCCTTTGTCTTGCTGGGTGTGAAAACATCCGCTGTGCTGGCTCCACTGCGGCAGAATCAAGTTTAAAGGAAAAAAAGTGATTAAAGTCAGCTTTGTGCCTCTGTGGTGTGGAAGACCCCCAAACCCCAAGTAGTCGAGTCCCAGGGTCCGAGGAAGGGCTCATAGTTGGAGCAGCCTAGGCTGTAATCCTGGCACTTGCGCCTTCGGTTGCTGCTTGCTGTTCGCTCCTGGGGGTCTGGATAATCTCCCTTGGCTTTACCGCACTGTCTGCCCCGCATACAGGGGCCCGTAACATATACCCGCTGCTGCTATCGCACGAAACTGTGGCGTTGCCCCTGAATGGATGGCACCGTGCCAACTCTTCTGCCATCCGCCCTTGCAGCTTTTTTCTTTTCTCCCTCCCTCCCCTTCTTCTTCTCCTCCTCCCGTCGACTTGACGTTAATTAACACACGGGTTAATTGATTTTAAAAGCCGAAGAATTACAGTTAACTTTTCCCACAGGGTACAGACGCCAGCCGCTTGGCACACTCTGCTTTTCGCACTGGTGCAGAGGAGCAGGGAAAGCCCGCAGCAAAGCTAGCAACTGCTGAGGGAGCGTTGCCTGCTTATTGGAGTAGAGCCGATAGAAGTCGACGTGGCACTGCCTCATCCTTTATAATATATGTAGCCATTGTATATTTTGTTAAATAATCAAAAACACAACCCTATTTTTCTTCTCCCTCTTTCAAAATAGGAAAACCATTCAGAAGATCACCTAGAGGGGGAAAAAATCCTTCTACCAATATTCTTTTTTTCCACCAATGATAAGGAAATAGCTAGTGTCTTAAAACATTTTTTATTTTTATTTTTTAGTTACAAACAGAAAGGCTTAACCTTTCCCTAAAAATTACAGACATAAAAGTTTGTTTGTTTGTTTGTTTAAGGAAAAGTTCTATAAAGTTTTTCTGTCTCAGTGTTTTGTTTTGATGTCTCTTGGCTCAAAAGGGTTATTTATGGTGAAAGATTTCAATGAGAAAGTAGGTACATTGTAATTAAGAACAAAATTCATATGAAAGCTCTTTGTTTATATGTCTGTGTATCTTTGCTTTTTGCCCCTTTCCCCCAGTCCTCTGTAGAAAATGAAAGCGATTGATACTGTAGTTGGGAAGAAGACAGGCAAGGCTGGGGACTTGATGCTTTCACCTTTTCATGCTTTCATTTTATTTCATTTTGTTTTTTAAAAGCACGCAGCAAGTGAAGCGACAAGAGGAATCCATTATGCAAATCATGTCACTTTGCATAATGTCTCATGACTGGAATATGCAAATGAACTGTATAATTTATGAGTGCCAGTGTCTGTCTAAAAGTGTTTCACATAATTTACAAAGTGAGCCTGAGAGGCATGAGGAAGGCAGCTCTTCTGATTCCATTGCCAGGAAAGCTCTGTATATTTTTCTGTAAGTGATCACTCCTAATATCATCAAGTGCTATTTAAATGAAATGAAGGTTTCAAATGTACATGAAAGGCAAAGATTTTCCTCTCACTTCCTTCACTTATTGATTTTTTGCCTAAAATTTACAAGAAACTTGGACTCTAAAGCCTTAAATGTTGGATTTAATTTGGAAAAGAAAAGTTATTCAAGCCAAACTTACTCTTTATATATGGTTTTTATTTTCTTACACAAAGAATGTCTTAGAGAAGTAAACACCTTATCTGTTAATATTTGTCTGGACCTATAGAAGGCATAAGAATAGGATTTCTCATTTTGGTTTGTTTTATGTGTGCCCTGTAATATTTTATACATAATAGTCTCCTGGATGTGTTAGATATTGATACGGAACACTCGTACAATCAATATTCTTCTGAAGGTATAATTCTACTTTCAGAATAGTCTTCACAGGAGAAATTGTATCTAGTAAACATCAGATCTTAGGTAAGTGAGTTTAGTTGGCCAATCCATGTCTCATTCTGCTGACTTTCTTGAGTAGGGGATTCTGAGTCTTTTGAGAATTCATAACATCTTTGATAATAGAGTATAATCTGTCCTCATAGTTTTCATTATAATCATAAGTTCTGTGAAAGAGAGGAAGGGACTGTCATGAAAGTGCAAACCACTGATCCTTAACAAGGAGAACATAATCCTTGGAGGGAATGTCAAAAAGACTTTCTAAAGAAAGTAAATTCAAGGTCAAGTCTGAAAGTTGAAGAGAACCTAACGGAAAGATAGAGATTATATTGTCCAGATAGAGATTATATGCAGTAAATCCTGATGCAGAAAAAGAACATGGTTACTTGGAAGAATTAAAATAAGTCCAGTGTGACTGGAGTATAGATAATGGGTTATTGGATCATATTGGGAACAGATTGAGAGGTAACCATGTGAAGAGGTAACTTATTCATTATCTGCTTTCATTTGATAGTGCCTAATCTCTTATGTTGTTATTAATTATGTGTACAGGTACTTCATTACGTTCATATGGAGAACTACTTCAGATTTCTGAATGCAACCTTATGTGATATTCCTTCTTTTTGTAAAGTTTTGTTTTCAAATAATAGCCATTTAAGAAAACAGGAAAAACAACCCATTGGACGAGAGCAGAATACAAATTATTTTCAAGTGCACACACAACATTTGCTGAAATAGACCACATTGTGTTCCATTAAAAAAAAATCAGTAAATTTAAAAGTATTCAAGTCACACAAAATATCTCTTGACCACAAACAAATTGAACTAGAAATCAATAACAGAATGATATCTAGAAAATCCCAAATTTTTGGAAATTAAACATATTTCTAAATGACATGGGTCAAAGAGGCAGTCACAGGGAAATTAATTAAATGTTTTTAATTAAGTGAGAATAAAAATAACATTCCTGAGATGCAGCTAACAATGTGCATAGAGGAAAATAAGTTTTAGTGTCTTGTTTTAGAAACCTAGAAAGTTTTGAATCAATAATGTGTCTTAAGAAAACAAATTAAACTCAAAGCAAGAAGAAAAGAATAAGAACATAAACCAAGGAAGTTGAAAATAGAAAAGCAGTAAAGAAAGTCAGAATACTCAAAAGCTGGTTCTTTGCAAAGATTACAAAAATCAATGAACGTCTGGCCAGACTAAATGAGAAAAAAGTGAGAAGATACAAATTACCAAGATTAAGAATGAAAGAGTGGACATCAGTCACTAAGGCCGACATATATTAAATGGATAATAAAAGTAAATAACTTCATTAATACATTTGATAACCTAGATGAAATGGATAAATTCCTCAAAAGACACAAATTACCAAAACTCATTCAAGTAGAATAAATCTGAATTGTTTTATATCTTTAAGTAAATTGACTTTGTGGTTTAAAAACTTTCCAGTAAGGAAAATACCATGCCCAGTGGCTTCACTGGCAAATTCTACCAACCTTTAAGGAAAAAAGCATGCCAACTCTAAACAATCTCAGGAAATAGAACAGAGAACACTCCCCCAACTCATTTGATGAGGTCAGCATTACTCTATGCCAGAAAACAAAGACAGTATAAGAATAGAGAACTACAGACTAATAACTCTCATAAACATAGACACAAAAACACAAAATATTAGCAAATTGAATCTAGAATGTCAAAAAAAATCACAAGCAAGCCAGGTTTATTCCAAGAATGCAAGGTTGGTTCAATATACTAAAATCAATGAGATTCATCATATCACCAGGTTGTTATATTAATAATCATTTCCATGGATACAGGGTAAAAATGATAGAAATTAACATTCATTCATGATAAAATATCTTTGCTAACAAGGAATAAGAGGTAACTTCCTTTGCCTAATTAAATTTGTCTATACAGGAGGATTATAGATTAGAAAGGAATAGATAAAATTATCTTTATTTTCAGATGATATTGTCTACATCAAAATTCCAAATTTATGAAAAAGATGC
The DNA here is from genome assembly GCA_963573385.1 of Cacajao melanocephalus. Taxonomy (NCBI): domain Eukaryota; kingdom Metazoa; phylum Chordata; class Mammalia; order Primates; family Pitheciidae; genus Cacajao; species Cacajao melanocephalus. The sequence continues at coordinate 18,426 of CAUYLG010031479.1, read as the reverse complement.
TAGAACTAATAGGTGTGTTTTGCGATGTCATGGGATACAGGATCAAAATTCAAAAATGCACTAGCAATGAATAGACACTCTTTAAAGAAGTACCATCATAATAATATTAAAAATCATGAAGCATTTAGGGATAAGCCTAAGAAAATATGTTCAAGGTTTACATACTGAAAACTATAATACACTGAAGAAAAAATTAGAAATACCATGCTCATGGATTGGAGGACTTAATATTATTAATGTAATTTCTCTCCCAATTGAAATATAGTGAAATTTAATCTTCATCAAAAACCCAAGTTTTTTTCTAGAAATTGACAAGCTGATTCTAAAATATATAAAGAAAAGCAATAGAATAGCTAAGATAATTTTTTTCAAAGAACATTAGAAGACTCACATTAGCTTTTTCATGTTGTATAAAGCCACAGTAATCAAACAGTGTGATAATTACATAAAGATAGAGATAAAGATCCATGGAAAAGAATAGAGAGCCCAGAAATTGACATGCAATTTGTTGACAAAGGTTCAAAGGCAACTTAATGTAGAGAGAATAGTCATTTTAATACACAGTACTGGAACCATATAAATGAATGAGTGAATGAGAGACTTGACCCTCACTTTATACAAATACTAATCTTAAATGGGTATTAGAATAAAATAAAAATGTAACACTAAAATAGTTCTTCAAGAAAACATAAGTTTTGTGACCTTGGGCTAGGCAAAATATTTTTCTGTAGGTAGCAGGGAAAGAACTTACACCACAAATGAATTAGGTAAGTTGGACTTCAGCAAAATTGAAACTCCTACTATTTGAATGACAAGAAGTAAATGAAAAAAATAAGCTACATACTGAGATAAAATATTTTCTACCAGTAACAAGGAGGACAATTAAACAAGAACAAAAATGACACAGAAGATAGAATTAGTGGATGAGGACATTTAAACAGCTATCATAACTGAGTAAAGCAGACACATGTTAAGTAGAGACATGAAAGATAAAGATTGTAATTTAACTTGTAGAGAGTAAAAACTGCCATATCTGAAATTAAGAATACCACTGTAGGGGATTGACAGGAGATTGGATATTTCAGAAGAGATTAGTGAAGACATAGAAATGATCCACTATAACACACAGAAAACATTGGAATCAATGTAAGCTAGAAAACAGTGGAGAAACACCTATAAAGTATCAAAAGAAAAAAGTTCAATTAAAATTTTGTACACAGCAAAAATATCTTTTAAAAGCAAAGGTGAAACAAACTTTTTCAGAGGGTACAAAAGCTGAAAGACTGCATCATTAGCAGACCTACTCTACAAGAAATGTTAAAGAAGCCCTGCAAGCAAAAGCAAAATTATACCACATCAATGAAAAGCTTTGGAAATGGTAATTATGTTGGTGAATTTAGAAAACTTTTTTTATTAGTAGAAACATTTAAAAATAATTGATAGCTTAAAGCAAAAATAATGTATTAATTTTATAACATGTAAAAGTAAAACTTATGACAACAATAGCACAAAAGCTATTAAAGGATACAAATGGAAGATTCTGTTTTAAGGTCTTATGCTATACATGAAGTGGCATAATATCAATAATATCACTTGAAGGTAGACTAAAAAGTTAAAGTCTTATTTTTTAAAAACTAAGTTAAATGGCAGTTATGGTTAATAAGCTAACAAAGAAGAGAAAATGAAATTACCAAAAATGTTCAGTTAATCCAAAACAAATAGCAAAATAATAGATTTAAAATTAATCTTCAATAATCACATTAAATGTAAATGGCCGAAATTCTCTTACTAAATGGCAGATATTCTCAGACTACATTAAAAAAGAGCAAGTCTGAAATATAGGCTGCCTACCACCAAATCACCTTAAATATGAATAGTTTAAAAACCAAAGGCAGGGGATAGATAAACCATATTAACACTAATCAGATGAAATCTGGAGTAGATATATTAATATAAGACAGTATTATTCAGACCTTACAGAACCAGATCCCAGAAAGATGAAGTTAGCCACTAATGTATTCATTTTCTGCCTTGTGGCAACAAGGGGACCCTAGTTTCTCTTTTAGTTGATGGATTCTGAGTTAGAACTAACTTAGGGTGTAGGAACTGAGCACAGGATTATGACTTTCCATTCTGACTTCATCATCCTACTCATCTAATCTCACTCTCTTTTGAATATGTGTTTTATGTGTATGTAAAATATTACATAATTATGCATGTAGTATACATTTCCATCATACACCTGATGCCACCTAATCTCTGTGATCTATTCCTGGATCATATCATTCACATTGATAGAAGGGATTCCAATTCCATAACACTATCATCTTCAAAGTCCCCATCTACAGAAGAGTCACTGCTAAGCTCTTCACTTATGCTGGTAAATGAAGCATTTCCTTCCAGAGAACATCATAAGCTGGGTTTTGGCTTTATATAACATATCCACTTCTGCATAGCCACTTTTCTGAGGTTTTCATTATGCTCTGAACAGTTTATAACATCACTTAGTATGTCTCTATTTAAACAAGCTTTCACTCATTTCAGATGTCCAAGAACCATCACATCCATGTATTAAAAACTGATTCTGGCCAGATGCTTTGGCTCACATCTGTAATCCCAGCACTTTGGGAGGTGAGGTGTGCAGATCAAGAGGTCGAGACCATCCTGGCCAACATGGTGAAACCCCATCTCTACTAAAAGTACCAAAATTAGCTGGGCATGGTGGCATGCACCTAGTCCTACTCGGGAGGCTGAGGCAGAAGAATCTCCTGAACCTGGGAGGCAGAGGTTGTAGTGAGCCAAGATGGTGCCACTGTACTCCAGCCTGGGGACAGAGCAAGACTCCATCTCAAAAAATAAAAAAATAAACTGATTCCAGGGTCCTTTGTCAGAGTGTAAAGTCAGAGTTATGGAAAAGTTCCTTCATTAAGCAGCTTTACATTATACTTCCCCTGATCCAGCACCATTAGGATTTACTCACAGGCATATTCTGCCAGTTTCTGCAGTACTTATTAACCAGGTGCTGCCAGTCTATTGGCATTAAATCTGTTTTCTCTGTTAGCAGATCCAAGATTTTCCTATGGGGCTATGTTGAAATTTAACACAAACTATTCCTCTGGTGGCCAAGGTTTTGAAGTCAGACTCTAAGAAAGGAAAGCGTTATTCTATAGGATACCTTGAAGTCTTTGTGGGGTCATAAGCAGGATGGAGCTCCTATATGCTAACAAGGAAGAATGGGTTCCTTCCACAGGCCCAGAAGATTCAAGGTAATATTTTCTATCAGGAGCTTAACTTTGGCCTAGAAAAGCTGGCTGGGATGAGAAATTAGCCTTCTCTTAAATCCTGCCATTATATGGCAGGATTATCTTATAAAGAACTCACATTTCTAATCTTAAACCATATTTGCCTTTTAATTTTTATTCTTCACTTTAAGTTGGTGCTGAATTGACCTAACTTGTCATTCTCTTTCTTCATTAAATCATTAATGCTCAGCAGTAACTACCCAGCTTCACAATCCTAATACCTACTCTCTTATACAGGCTAATACTGTCTTTCTGCTTTGTACCACGTCCCCATTTACCGTAGGTGAAAGTCTTAGCATTTACACTGCAGCAACCTGCCAGGCAATCCACCACCATTTCCAGACTATTTTTCCAGTTATCACTACTGGTAGCAACTATGCTAGGTAGGACTATCTAAAGGCAGAGCCGTAAACAGCAATTTTTGTATGAACGTTATATTAAGATATCAGTCTTCTGTCAGGAGATTCTTATAAGGGAGGAAATGAAACAGGATAGGACAGGGAAGAAGTTAAGAAAAAGATAGGGTTTCAGAAGAAGTCTAGCGTCAGCTTAATCCTATGGGGAGCTCTGGAGCATGCATTGTATCCCAAAGCTTGTTCTTACTAGCTGGCCTGTTGTGCCTCCACATCAGTCAATCATTGTTCTGGGCTGCCTCTGGTGGGGTGGCATATCCTAGCCATTCCAAGCAAAGTGGTGTCTGAAAGGTGAGGTGGTGCTCCCATCAGCCAACAACAATCTTGTAAGAGGCGACTGTAAGCTGTTACTGGCAGTTGAAGTATAGTTGCAGTGTCCTGATTAAGATCTGGGCAGAGCAGCAATAGCATCTACAATACCCAGGTAGTTTATAATCACATGAAGATGTATTTACACCATCCATTACAAAATTGGAAATTACAACTCAATGAGATACCATCTGTTCCATACACATTTGAAAAAAGTGTGTATTTTGCAATTATTAGGCATAGGATTGTAGGTAATGGTTGTTCTCATCTGTATCTTTTCTGATTTGCTGTCTATTATATCAATTACTGAGAAACGACTATTAACATTTTCAGTTATGAGCAGGTGCTTTGTCTTCATTTCTGTGATTTTGCTTCATGTACTTGAAGTTCTGTTATTAGATGCAAACACATTTAGGAATATAATGCATTCTTAGTGAATTGAACCTTTTATCATTATGAAATCTTTTTCTTTGATTCATAATATTTCTTGTTGTGAAGTTTACTCTGGTATTAATTGATTAATCATGTTTCTGTAATATATCCTGTACCTCTGTAGTTTTTTGTTGCTGGTGGTTTTTTGTTTTTTTTGTTGTTGTTGTTATTCTTTTTTTTTTTTGAGATGGAATCTCACTCTGCCACCCAGGCTGGAGTGCAGTGGTGCAATCTTTGCTCACTGCAGCCTCTGCCTCCCAGATTCAAGCAGTTCTCCTGCCTCAGCCTCCTGAGTAGCTGGGACTACAGTCATGTGCCAACACACCAGTCTAATTTTTATATTTTTAGTAGAGATAGGGTTTCACCGTATTGGCCAGGCTGGTCTTGAACTCCAGACCTCAGGTATTCCACCCACCTCGGCTTCCCAAAGCACTGGGATTACACATGTGAGCCACTGTGCCCAGCCACCTCTATAGTTTTTAGTAATGCATACTTAAGTGGTAAACTTATTAGAAGAGCAGGTGACTAGATAACCTAAAAATCAAGGCATTGGCTGGATGTGGTGATGTTTGCCTATAGTCCTAGCTACTCAGAAAGCTGAGGCAAGATTGTTTGAGCCCAGAAGCTGGAGGCTATAGTGCACTATGATTGCACCTGTGGATTGCTACTGGTCTCCAGCCTGGGCAGCATAGCAAAACACCATCTCTTAAAAACAAACCAAAAAAATCAAGGCATTGGTTTTCTTCAGGAGGAAGGTTGGAACATGGTATTTGGGAGCCTTTTCTGTCACTCGGTTCTGTTTTTTCACCTAGGTGGTTACTGACACAGGGGTCTGCTTTATAATAATTCACTATTTAATTGTATTTGGTGTACTTTCTTTGTGTTTTATACTTCACAATGAAGACCAAAGAAAACAAAGAATGTTTATTATGTCATGCATACAAAAAATATTTACAAAAATTAACCACATGCTTTTCATAAAGGAAATTTCAGTAAATGTCCAAAAATTGATGTCACTCAGATTGTGTTTTCTGAATAATACACAATTATATTGAAAATCAAGTATAAAAAGTAATTTTAAAACCCCATGTGAGATTATATAATGCAAGTAATGAATTAAAACCTATAGTATTAAGTATCATTGAGTCTATACTGATACAAAAAAATTGAATAAGCAAATTAAGGCAAAAGGACACAGCTTGTCCTTATAGTAAAATTCTAATAAATAAATGTAGAAAAATAATGGAAATAAAAAACCACCATTTGGTAAATACAGAAATCATTTTTACAGGCAATAATTATCTATGGATGCTAAAATTGATAAATTATGAATAGAAAGAGATAATTATTTCCTTTTAAAAATCTTATCTCAAATGTATCCATGAAAGATATATATTAATTACAAAGGGAAAAATAATAACTTTACTGTGGAAAAACAGGTGGATGCCGCCTTAATTACATGTTCAGACTTAATATTAACAATATCTTGACATCGGGTACCTCCTAATGTTATGTACTTAACATCATGTTATATACATAACTTGGGCTTAACATCACCTTGGCAGAAATGAGTAATCTCAGTCTAAACATGAGAGAATTTCAGACAAGACCAAATTGAGGTATATTCTACAAATTACCTGTCATGCCTTTTAACCTTTCACCTTGGCAAAAATGAGTAATCTCAGTCTAAACATGAGAGAATTTCATTCAAAACCAAATTGAGGGAGATTCTACAAATTAACTGATCAGTATTCTTCAGGAATGTCAAGTTCATAGGAAAACAAGGAGAGACTGAGAAACTGTCATTGATTGGTAGAGACCAGAGACATGATGACTGAAGGCCACCCCTTCGTCCTATACAGACAACTCAGTAAAAGGTTTCTCCCTGTGTTAAGACTAGGATAACTGTTTTTTAAATCTAGTAGGAGATGCTCTATAAATATACTAAGGGCTTCCCACATATACCAGTGCCTTTCAACACTATGGCAAAGATTTCTTCATTGATGCCTGTCATGGACCTTAAGCATGTCAGTATGCCATTTCCACTTAATCAAAGGTGGTAGTCCTCCAGTTCACTGAGGGGTATCCTGCTGGAGAAACGACACAAGACTACAACAGAGGTACAAGAAATCCATGATGATCACCTGTCGTGAACAGCATAGTCCCTCATTTATAAACATGAACATACATGTAAAGATCATCAGATATATGAGGAAGATCAGTAAAATGAAAATGAAATTGGAAAATAAATTATTTACTCCAGAGGAAATGTAGATGATGCAAGAAGCAAATGGCAATTTTTTTTTTTTTGAGATGGAGCCTCACTCTCACCCAGGCTGGAGTGTTATGCTGTGATATTGACTCACTGCAACCTCTGCCTCCCAGGTTCAAGCAATCCTCCCACCTCAGCCTCCTGAGTAACTGGGACTACAGGCATCTGCCATCACACCCCACTGATTGTTTTGTGTGTGTGTTTTTTGTAGAGATAGGGTTTTGCTATGTTTCCCAGGGTAGTATCAAACTCCTGAGCTCAAGCAATCCACCTGTGTTGGCCTCCCAAAGTGTTGGAATTACAGGCGTGAGCCACTGCGCCTGGCCAAAAAGACAACTTTAAAAACTTTAGTCTGAAGGCTTAGAGAGACTCCAGAGGATTGATATCCACCAAAGACAACTAGAAAGATAACAGATTTCCATGCAAAACAGAAATCAGAGCAGGAAAGGTTAAAAGGCATGACAGTTAAAACAGAAAATTTAATAGAATTTATAAAATGACACATCAGTGACTTAATAATATGAAAGGAAATGCCCTATAACTTAGTGCTCTAGAAATACCATATAGAAATATAAATAAAGAAGAGTTGAGGTGTAGTTACCAACATATATTTCATTATTCCCTTTATTTTAGAGCATTCCCTTAGTATTTCTTAGCCATTCCAGTTTGGAAAGGGAATTTCATTCTGTTTTTCTATTATCACCCCAGAAGTCATAAACCTGGAAACATTAACAATATCCAAAGTATTTAAACTGAGATATAAAGTAGTTTTTCTGTAGCCATCAATTCTGTTGTTACATTTTCATACTGTTGCCTTTTCCAAAGCTGAATCTCTGTTATTTACTTAGGAAATAAAATATTGTATGAAAATGAGCGCTATAAAAAGTATACCCCTCCCTATCATCCCCATTGCAAGACTCCAGAGTAGCCATTGCTGACAGCTTTCTTTATATTCTTTTCTATGCACTGACAACTCTGTATGCAAAATGTTGAACAAAAATGGGATCATATTTATTTTTCAGCATCTTGAGTTTTTTACTCAATAATAAAGCATCAGAATCTTTTCATGATTTTGTCTACATATCTTTCTTCTGAGGTTTTTTTGTTTTGTTTTAATTTGTTTTTAATTATTATTATTATTTATTTATTTTTGAAACAGAGTTTCACTCTGTTGCCCAGGCTGGAGTGCAGTGGCGTGATCACAGCTCACTGCCACCTCAATCTCCTGGGCTCAAGCTATCTTCCCACCTCAGCCTCCCAAGTAGCTGGGACTACAGGCACAGGCCATCATGCCCTGCTATTTTTTTGTTTTTTGTTTTTTTGTGGGTTTTGTTTGTTTTTTTTTAGAGAGGGGGTTTCACTAGATTGCCAAGGTTGGTCTGGAACTCCTTGGGCTCAAGCAATCTGCCCAACTCAGCCCCTCAAAGTGCTGAAATTACAGATGTGAGCCACTGTGCCCAGCCTCTGTCTCATTTTTAACAGCCAGAGTCATGTGCCATATAATGACATTTCAATGAATGACTGACAGACCACATATACAACAGTGATTCTATGCATATTATTATAATGGAGGTGAAAAATTCCTCTCACTTAGTGATAATGTCATAGTATAATGATTACTCAAGTGTTTAGGGTAGTTCTAGTGTAAACCTACTGTGCTGCCAGTTGTAAAAAAGTATGGTGCATACAATTATGTACAGTACATAATACTTGATAATAAATTACTATGTTACTGGTTTATGTATTTTTTTTTTTTTTGAGACAGGTTCGCTGCATTGCCTGAGCTGCAGTGCAGTGGCACAGTCTCCACTCACTGCAACCACCGCCTCACGGGTTCAAATAATTCTCGTGCCTAAACCTCCCAACTAGCTGGGATTACACGTGTGAGCGATCATGCCTAGCTAATTTTTTTATTTTCAGTAAAGACAGGGTTTCACCATGTTGGCCAGGCTGGTCTCGAACCTCTGGCCTCAAGTGATGAGCTCTCCTCAGCCTCCCAAAGGGCTGAGATTATAGGTAGCAGTCATTGCACCCAGCCATTGTTTATGTATTTACTATACTTTTTAATCATACTTAAGAGTGTATATGTATATATGTATATATTTAAAAGTTAACTGTAAACAGCCTGAACTAAGTTCTTTGGGAGATAGTCCAGAAGAAATTATCATAGGAGATAAGTCTGCATGTGTGTTATTGCCTCTCAAGACGTTCCAGTGAGACAAGATGTAAAAGTGGAAGACAGTGATATTGATGACCCAGGCTCTGCATAGTCCTAGGTTTAATGTGTGTGTCTCTTAGTTTTTTTAAAAAAAAAGTTTAAAACATAAAAAAAAAGAAAAAGCTTGTTGTATAAGGATATAAAGAAAATATATTTTCTTTATAATCTGGTCGTGGTGGCTCACACCTGTAATCTCAGCAATTTGGGAGGCCCGGGTGGGCAGATAGCTCAGGAGTTTGAGACCTGCCTGACCAACATGTAAAAACTCATTTCTACTAAAAATACAAAATTAGCCAGGCATGGTGGTACATGCTTGTAATCCCAGCTACTCGGGAGGCTGAGGCAGGAGAATCGCTTGAACCTGGGAGGCGGAGGTTGTGGTGAGCCGAGATTGTGCCATTGCACTCCAGCCTGGGCAACTAAAACAAAACTCTATCTTAAAAAAAAAAAAAAAAAACCAGAAAGAAAATATTTTATATAGATGTATAATCAGTTTGTCTTTTAAACTAAGTGTTATTACAAAAGAGTCAAAAAATTTAGAAAACACTAAAAAGCTTATAAAGTAAAAGAAAAGTTACAGTAAGCTAAGGTTACTTTATTGAAGAAAGAAAAATATGTTTTAGAAATTTAGTGTAGCCTTAGTTTACAGTGTGTTTATAAAGTTTACTTATAAACCTCGGTTTTCTCAAATTACTTCCCACCGACCTATTGACACCTAGAGCAACTTCCATCTAGTTCCGCAAGCTCCATTCCTAGTAAGCGCCCTATGCAGGTATACCATTTTTTGTCTTCTGTGATGTATTTTTTGCTGTACTTTTTCTATGTTTAGATACACAAATACTATTGTCTTACAATTGTCAAGAGTATTCAGTACAGTAACATTTTTACAGGTTTGTATCCTAGGAATAATAGGCTGTACCATATAGATTAGGTGTATGGTAGACTATACCATTCAGTTTTGTGTAAGTACACTCTATGACAGCAGTCCCAACCTTTTTGGCACTAGGGACCAGTTTCGCAGAAGACAGTTTTTCCACAGATTGCAGGGGAGGGTTTCAGGATGAAACTGTTCCACCTCAGATCATAAGGCTCCTCATAAGGAACCAGTAACCTAGATCTTTAGCATGTGCAGTTCACAATAGGGTTCACTCTTCTATGAGAATCTAATGCTGTGGCTGATTGACAGGAGGCAGAGCTCAGGCAGTAATGCCTTGCCTGTCGCTCACCTGCTGTGCAGCCTGGTTCCTAACGGGATCAGTACCAATCTGTGGCCTAGGGGTTGGAGACCCCTGCTCTATGATGTTCACACAATGACAAAATCACCTAACAATGCATTTTGCAGAACATATCCCCATCATTAAGCAATGCATGACTATACATAGAATTCCCCACAAAGAATGCGTTATACTTTAACCATTTTACATTTGTTGAACCCGTTTCACTATAACAATAATTATTATCTTCAGCTTTCATTCGGTCAGTCATCCATCCTTTAGTGTTACTTTGTTTGCTTTTGATTTGCTGTTCCGATTCTTAGTATGCTCATCCTTCCTTCTCTCCTCTCTTTGTAAGTTGTATTTTCGGTATACCCATTTATTCTTGCTTTTCTTCCTGCTTATTATTCTCAATTGTAATTCTTGTTGTTAGGTACACTTTGAAATTTTAAATTAAATTTAGCTACAAATCTTTAGATTCCAACTAATGGCTAATGTTTGTAGCAGATGCCTTTCAGTAGAATTTGAGGTTGGTGGGAAAACCTGGTGTCTGACGCTTCCAGCATTCTGAGACTGAGGAGGAATAATTACAATTAATAGAATAGCACCCTCTTAAATAATACAGGTGGCACTTGTAATTGGGCAGTTAACTGAAAAGTTGGTTATAGAAGGGACTAATAAATTGTTAAGACTTAAGCATTTTACTTTCTTTAAAACATAAAACTGCATTTATTCACCAGTCCTTAGATGTAAAGCTGCCAAGATCTTTGAGTTTAGCTTGTTGAATGGTGTTCTCAGCGCTCTCACAAAAATCACACCCTTAATGCATGATGTATGATTTCCCATTTTGATTTCTTCGGAGAAAGAAACTAAAGACCTTTTGAAACAATTTGAATATAGAAAACTTTTAGATACTGACAGTTGTTCTAATCTTTTTCAATGTCTCATCCACAAATTAACTTTTAGTGACTTCTTTATTGAGTCCTTTTAAAACATTCAGCTTAGTTTGTTGCTGTTTTTATAGGCTAGTTCTTTTGCTGCACTCTTAGTTTATCAGTTTATATATAGTTAATTAGATTATGTAATAAAAGTAACAAATACAACAGCATAAACAGTATTGAAAACAAACACAATTGATCTTTAGTAAGCTTCTACTTAACTAGAGGACAAAGTATCTGGCCATACTAGAGAATAGATTATTATCCATGAACCTTCAGCAAGGTGGATATGTCATGTTTTTAAAGAGCAAATGGGCCAGACGCAGTGGCTCACACATGTAATCCCAGCACTTTGGGAGGCCAAGGCGGACATATCACCCAAGGTGAGGAGTTCGAGACCAGTGTGACCAATATGGTGAAACCCCGTCTCTACTAAAAATACAAAAATTAGCCAGGCATGGTGGTGGGCGCCTGTAGTCCCAGCTACTCGGGAGGATGAGATAAGAGAATCACTTGAACCCAGGAGGTGGAGGCTGCAGTGAGCCAAGATTGTGCCACTGCAGTCCAGCCTGGGTGGCAAAGTGAGACTCTGTCTCAAAAGGAAAAAATATATATCAAATGAAAAGTGCTTGCAATAGAGTGAATCACCTAAGTGGAGACTGTTTCAGATCATTTTTACTGTACGTTAGGATTAAAGGAGGTCAGCAAACTGCACACTGGTAGAACTAGGTGACAAGTAGTCATGTAGTTTTCTTGGCTCCTAATACCTAGGTTATTTTGAGACGTGTATTTCATATTTAACTATTTTTATTGTTATTAGGATGTTGAAGGGAAAATCCATTTTTATCTACCAATACCTGTTTACACTGTTGGAACATGGCTTGGATTAAGACTGAATTTAGCCATCCAAAATTTCTTTTTTGTGTGTGCTTGACTGTGAATACTAATGATATGTCCCTTGTTAATAAGTAAGTAATATTTTATCCTCCCTTTTTAAAATAAATAAGGCTTACCTAAAACAGATCTTAAATCTACTTGTATTTCCAAAGTATTTTGAGAATTCCATTTGGTAGCAAAACTTAAACCAATAAATGCATTTACACTGCTTCTTCTTAATGTAAATCATTTTTAACCTCTTTCTTCAGTGGTTATGGGATATTGCAGTAAAATGCTGAGATCACGTCTCTGTGTTCTCCAAATACCTAGCTTCCTGGCCATGCACACTGCCTAAGGGTTCAATAAGCAGGTTAATTCTTCCTTCAGGGTTGGCCTGAGGGTTAAGGTTCCTGATGAGCCAAGTAGAGCTTGCAAGTGGGAAGAAAGTGAGTGGATTAAGTGCACATGAATGATGGGGGAGAAAAACCCGCCCATGCACCTGAGGTCACACAGTGATCTCTATTCTATTTTACTGTTTTATGCATTTCTATTTTCTTGTTGATGCTGTTTTCAGTTCATCTTATAACCATATTATAACACAGCTCTTTCAACATCTGACAAAGAATTGTTATGAAAACATTTTCCAGTGTTTTCATCCAGCTGTTTTGGTGCAAGTTTTTGTTTCTATTCCTTTTTGTTTTTTTCATTTATCCCAAACCTCTTTCTTATTTTATATTTTTATGAATAAGATGAAATAAGAGAAGGGAAAATGTGATAACATGGAAAAGTTTATTTTTACTTGATTACATATTTTTCTGTGATATCTCTAATAGTAATAATAATGATGATTACCATATCTGCTGGTATTTTATATATGTTATGTATTAACCATTATCCCAACTTTAAACTGACTTCACATTTTACTGACTTTACTGGCAAAGCCTGACTGCCTGAATTTAAGTATAATAACTTGCCCCATGTTATGTAGGTATTAAGCAGGTGAGTAAGAACAGAAAGCTAAGACATAAGCCTCTAAGCCAAAGCTTTCTCCTCCATTCCAGCATTTCTCAATCTAGGAATCCTGAAAGGTTGGGATGTCTCCAGATGTCATCGTATAACAAATTTTTTATTCTTTCAACAAATATTGACTGAATGCTTATTATGTGTTAGACACTGTCTGGACACTTAAGATACGCTATTAAAAAAGAAAAATATTGCTGCCCTGAGCTTACATGAGCTTACATTCTGTGGGAAGGGGGGAGATAGACAATAAACAAATAAAGAAGTAAAATACATAATATGTTAGAAGATGATAAGTGCTATGAAAAAAAAATTCAACAGTTTTGAATTGTGCTTTCATCTTTTTAGTTATAATTAACAGTGATATTGTGAATAAGCTTAGTAACCTCTTATAACAAAATACTCCAACCTGGGCAACAAAGTTAGACTCTGTCTCTCTGAAAACTTAGCTGAGCATGGTGGCACACGCCTATAGTCCCAACTACTCAGGAAGCTGAGCTAGAAGGATTGCTTGAGCTGCAGGAGGTCAAGGCTGCAGTGAGCCTTGTCATCACACAATGTAAAACTGAAGGTGCCATAGTGGTTTAAAGAGGATTGATTTGTAACAACATATGGTAGTAAAGGCAACGTGAACCCAAATGAACACTGCTGTCATTGGTACTATCTTGAATTTGAAATGGTTATTGTATTGTGGAGATCTTATTTTTATATGTACCTCTTTGAAATAATTCCATGTTGCCCAATACCCTGTTCAATCTCCCATCAATCAGATTACTTAATGCAAATTTAAATAATAGGAGTATTTAAACTTATCTTTAAATAAAATATAGTTCTATAATGTTAACAATGACACTGATATGGTTTGCCTGTATCCCCAACCAAATCTTATCTTAAATTTCCAGGTGTTGTGGGAGGGATCCAGTGGGAGATAATTGAATCATGGAGCAGTTTCCCCCATACTGTTCTCATGGTAGTGAATAAGTCTCACGAGATCTGATGGTTTTATGGGGGGATTTTCAATTTTGCATCTTCCTCATTCTCTCATTTTTTTGCCTGCCATCATCCACTTAAGATGTGACTTCCTCCTTGCCTTCCACCATGATTGTGACGCTCCCCCAGCCGCTTAGAACTATAGGTCCAATTAATCCTCTTTCTTTTGTAAGTTGCTCAGTCTCGGGTCCATCTTCATCAGCAACATGAAAATGAACTAATACAGACACCTTATTAAAATAGGCACTCAAAGATAGTTTTAGAGCAGGACTTTGTTAAGTATAAGTCTGATCATACTGTACTATCAAACAAAGCCTTTACATTGTGAAAACTATTTTTTAAATAAAGATTTAGCTTATTAAAGTACAGAAATCTTTAGTGTACAACTCAGTGAACATTAGTGCCATTTTATACAACATACTTCTGTAAAGAGGCAGTGTCTACAGTAGTAACATGAAAATTTTTAAATTTTAGAAATATAGAACACCAAATAATAAATATAAGTATAGACTCATACCTGAAGAAATACCGCCCTACATTAAATCTAACATTAGCAATTTTAGTAAAACAAAATAATTTGTTATATTATTTTTATTTAAATGTTTTATAATTTTTTAAAATTTTAGTTTTATACTTATAAGAGCTTAAGAAAATGCATTAAACCTAACTTTATAATTTTATGTTTATATGTATTTAAGTAATGTAACATTAAGATTCTGCAGAATTTTACTTCAAAGAGTCTGTGTAGTTCTTACATTTGAGAAATACTATGCGGCAGTGTCTTCCTCTAAGTAGAAATTTATCTGATAAACAATGAATTTATTTGAGTACCTTTAATGTAAAGCTGTAACTTTTCTTGTTTATTTTCAAGTTACAATTTGGTAGGGTAATGACTTCTATAGAAATAGAGTCTATATCTATCCGGTCCTCATTTGTGATCCTATTAACAAGTAGTCGTCATTCAAGTTGGTGATGAGCTTCAAACTATATTGTCATTACAAAAATTTTATTTTAGTTGGGAAATTTTTATACATATTAATTTGCCCATATAGGTTCTTATTACAGAAACTTTAGTCATTCTATCTTTTGCTCTATTTTCATGTTAACATTTTTATCATTCCGAATTCTTGAATCTAGATTATTAAAAGACTTGATTGAAGCAGACTTAACTTTGTAACCATAAATTATATGCAGCAACTAATCTGTGTTTCCCAGGTCAATCCTGGGGAAGATTTGTGGATGTGAATTGGAGCATGTGTTTACATCATGGCATTGAAAACAATTTTAAATTCAATTAAGCCATTCCCATTCCTTTTTTGGGGGGGGGGTGGTACAGAGTCTCACTCTATCACCCAGGCTGGTATGCGGTGGCATAATCTCAGCTCACTGCAACCTCTTCCTCCTGGGTTCAAGCAATTCTCCTGCCTCAGCCTCCCAATTAGCTGGGATTACAGATGCATGCCACCACACCTGGCTATTTTGTATTTTTAGTAGAGACAGGGATTCACCATGTTGTCCAGGCTGGTCTCAAACTCCTGAACTCAAGTGATCCACTCACCCCAGCCTTCCCAAGTGTTGGGATTACAGGCATGAGCCACCCCACCCGGCCACCATTCCCATCCTTAAAAACCCTACTATGAATATAATTAAAGCCATTACATTGTATACTTTAAATATGTAAGTTGTATGGTATGTGAATTGTATCTCAATGAAGCCATTTTTTAAAAAATTAGAGCCATGTAATAGTCTGTTTCTATTTACCATCTCATCCTTTGTGATACTATTTTATATGTAATATATACACTAACCCAAAAGGTGAGTGTTGTTATATTTCATTAGTCATATTATTTTAAAGATAAGAAAAAGTATACTTCTTTATAGTTACCCCAGTATTTACCATTTCAGATTTTCTTCATTCTTTCTATATTAATTTTCATCTAATTTTCCTCAGCCTGAAGAATTTATATTTCTTATAGAGCAGTTCTGCTGATAACAGGCTCTCTCAATTTTTTCTGAAGACGTATTCATTTTGCTTTCATTTTTTAAGATGAATTTTTCCTAGATAGAGAATGTAAGTTTGGCAGTTCCTGCTCCCCTTAGCACTTTAAAGATGTTGTTCCATTATTTCCTCACCTCTGTTGTTTCTAATGTGATATCAGTAGTAATTTGTATAATTGTTCCCCTGTTTATAATGGGGCTGTTTTTCCTCTGGCTGCTTTTCTCTTTATTTATGTTTTCAACTGTTTGGTGAAAAAGTGCCTAAGTGTGGTTTCTTTGTGTCACTCTTAATTGGAGTTCACTGATCTTGGATCTGTAAATTTTTGTCTTTCATAATTTAGGAGAAATTTGATTATTATTTCCTCAAATCTTTTTTTTAATATACATATTTTATTGCACTTTAGGTTTTGGGGTGCATATGCAGATCACGCAAGATTGTTGCATAGGTACATACATGGCATTGTGGTTTGCTGCCTCCATCCCCCTGTCACCAATATCTGGCATTTCTCCCCATGTTATCTCTCCCCAGCCTCCCTACCCCCTGCTGTCGCTCCTGTAGTCCCCCCCAACAGATCCCAGTGTGTGATGCTCCCATCCCTGTATCTATGTGTTCTCATTGTTCAACACCCACCTATGAGTGAGAACATGCGGTATTTGATTTTCTGTTCTTGTGTCAGTTTGCTGAGAATGATGGTTTCCAGATTCATCCATGTTGCTACAAAGGACAAGAACTCATAGTTTTTTATGGCTGTGTAGTATTTCATCGTGTATATATGCCACATTTTCCTTGTCCAGTCTATCATCGTTGGGCATTTGGGTTGGTTCCAGGTCTTTGCTGTTATAAACAGTGCCACGATGAACATACGTGTGCATGTGTCTTTATAAAAGAACAATTTATAATCCTTTGGATATATACCCAGTAATGGGATTGCTGGGTCAAATGGAATTTCTATGTCTAGGTCCTTGAGGAATTGCCATACTGTCCTCCACAATGGTTGAACAAATTTACATTACCACTAACAGTGTAAAAATGTTCCTATTCCTCCACATCCTCTCTAGAATCTGTTGTCTCTAGATTTTTTTAATGATCGCCATTCTAATTGGCGTGAGATGCTATGTCAATGTGGTTTTTGCATCTATGTTCATCATGGATATTGGCCTGAAGCTTTCTTTTTTTGTTGAGTCTCTGCCAGCTTTTGGTATCAGGATGATGTTGGTCTCATAAAATGATTTGGAAAGGATTCCCTCTTTTTGGATTGTTTGGAATAGTTTCAGAAGGAGTGGTACCAGCTCCTCTTTGTATGTCTGGTAGAATTCAGCTGTGAACCCATCTGGATCTGGGCTTTTTTTTTTGTTGGTAGGCTATTAATTGCTGCCTCAACTTGAGCCCTTGTTATTGGTCTATTCAGGGTTTCAACTTCTTCCTGGTTTAGGCTTGGGAGGGTGCAAGTGTCCAGGAATTTATCCATTTCTTCCAGGTTTTCTGGTTTACGTGCATAGAGTTGTTTGTAGTAATCTCGGATCGTAGTTTGTATTTCTGTGGAATCTGTGGTGATATCCCCTTTATCCCTTTTTATTGCATCTATTTGATTCTTCTCTCTTTTCTTTTTATTAATCTGGCTAGTGGTCTGTCTATTTTGTTGATCTTTTAAAAACAACAGCTCCTGGATTTATTAATTTTTTAAAGGGTTTTTTGTGTCTGTATCTCTTCAGTTCTGCTCTGATCTTAGTTATTTCTTGTCTTCTGCTAGCTTTTGAGTTTTTCTGATCTTGCTCCTCTAGCTCCTTCAATTTTGATGATAGGGTGTTGCTTTTAGATCTTTCCTTGCTTCTCATGTGGGCAATTACTGCTATAAATTTTCCTCTAGACACTGCTTTAAATGTGTCCCAGAGATTCTGGTACGTTGTGTCTTCGTACTCGTTGGTTTCAAAGAACATCTTTATTTTTGCCTTCATTTCATTGTTTATCCACTCAACATTCAATAGCCAGTTGTTCAGTTTCTGTGAAGTTGTGCAGTTCTGAGTTAGTTTCTTAACCTTGAGTTCTAATTTGATTGCACTGTGGTCTGAGAGACTGTTTGTTTGTTATGATTTCCATTCTTTTGCATTTGCTGAGGAGTGATTTACTTCCAATTATGTGGTCACTTTTAGAGTAGGTGTGATGTGGTGCTGAGAAGAATGTACATTCTGTGGATTTGGGGTGGAGAGTTCTGTAAATGTCTGTTAGGTTTGCTTGGTCCAGGTCTGAGTTCAAGTCCTGGATATCCTTGTTAATTTTCTGTCTGTTTGATCTGTCTAATGTTGACAGTGATGTGTTAAAGTCTCCCACTATTATTGTGTGGGAGTCTAAGTCTCTTTGTAGGTCATTAAGAACTTGCTTTATGTATCTGGGTGCTCCTGTATTGGGTGCATATATATTTAGGATCATTAGCTCTTCTTGTTGC